>JARWCS010346856.1:0-11256 GCA_034783895.1 Geukensia demissa | reverse complement strand
CACCACATGAAAAACAATTACCAATGACATCGACTCCTGACTTGGGACAGGCAAATGGTACATGTAACAGTTATTTTTATTTTTGTTAATAAACGTGACGAGAAGTCGTTCAAATTCATTTTCCTTATATTTCATGATGATTACACAGCGAGTGCTTCTTTTGAAAACAAACTGAACATTTTTCGAAAAAATATTGATGTGTTTGTTTACATATCTAGATCTAAATTTATAAAGATGTAAGACAAAATCCAATTTTATATTCAGGCAAGCATCTGACCAATCCTGCATCAACATTGAAGTAGACGGTAAGCAATTTTAAAAATTTCACACTCAATATGTACAGGTAATGAACAGTATTCCATTGCAAATTTGTGGAATTTTATTTTTTTTCGGATTAAAAGTACAATAAAGTTCATTCTAGTACATGTAGTACATTTGTAATACAAGACTAATTTTTAAACAGTAAATCCGACGGTTTTAAGCTTCTTTGAAAAAATTTTTGTTAATGAAAGAACCACCTTTTAAATACTTCTTGTTAATTTTCTATTATGTTATCTCCTGGGGTAGGGCACCGGAGCGGTCTCCAGGGCTCATCCAACATGCAGGGCTGACCCAGCGCAAACCCCTGGTGGCGGATAGGGGAGGCCTCTCGTTGGGGTGTTTTCAGGTTATAATACGGAAAGCCTGGCCGTCGACCATAGTGGGTGACATTTTTGGAGTGGGCCACACTCCTTGCACGTAAAAGACCACTTTTGTAGTTTTCGAAAAAAAAGAGAAGGCTAATGTCAATACAAAAGGCTAATTTTGTTTGTCCCTACCAATCACTCCCTAGTGAGCAATATGCTGTTGCCCAGTCCCACCTTTTTCGAATTTGAGAATTTTTGAACTTGTAGTTGTCCTGAAAATGCATGAAATATTTGCCGCTTGCCGCTGGACTTTAAGCAACCAACAATCAATCAATATCCACTGGGGAACAAAATTCCGGGGCCGTTGTACATCTTGCATATTAATATTAAGAATAAATGTCTTATATGGATTAAAGAAATCTAAAAATATGAAAGTTTTAATAAATCTAATAGATTGTTATTGTCTAAAATTGTTTCACAAAGGCTATTTATTTCATTATGATGCAAAATTACAGTTTCACATTTGAAAACATTTAAAACTTAAGTTTTAGTAAATATTAAAACTCAACGTTTTTTTTTTTTATTTTTTTTATTTTTTTTTTCTTGTAAACGTTTGCTTTAAGCATGATGATATGCTGATATGTAATTGAATGTTAATAATCACGTGGGTTCTTTTCTAATAGTTTACTGAAAAAAGAAAATATCTATTAACTACACACCAAATAATTTAAAAAGTTACTAAAAAGATAATATCTAGACTTTCTTGTCCTGACAGAAAACTTTCAGCATAATCCTAAGTTTGCTTTTTGTAATAAAAACACTAAGCTCGACAACGTACTTGTGGTTTTTGACATATATAAAATTAATTGAAACCAGTTGATGTAAATATTAGAAAACATCATGTCTGTATACAGATTTATATGCTAGGTTGTTATCATAATAATAGGAGTATTTTACATTTATCCTTACCGTTTCTATTTCTATTTTACAGGTGATGACTGTGTGAACAATGCATGTGAAAACGGTGCAACCTGTGTTGATGGTATCTCTTCTCATACTTGCACTTGTCCTCTGTCGCATACGGGAAAACGATGCCAAACAGGTAATTCGTAATTTTCGTATTTCTGGATTTGTAAGAGTTGTCTCCAATATGGGACGGTATATTGATAAAGTTATAAAGGTGAAATTTAGATTTTTACATTTAACTTTTTATTTCAGCTACAGATTTTATGCAATCTTTAATCTTTTTGTTTATTTTATCAATGCGCACCAGACTATTTTTTCTCTTTGAAAATATGGATTATGGAAAAAGTATCAATATTCAAGGTTTTCCCACGTTAAAGCACATCTTAATGTATCCTAGATAGCTGATTTTCAATTAGGCCATCCAAGTCTGCAGCAAGTGTATTTTTCTTATTACAAATGTATCTGTTTCACAAGTTATTTTCGACAAGAAGAATGATTCTCGTGCCAATTTGTAAAATTTCACCTTTCTTGACGCCGACGACCCTTGTACACCGGCAAAAATGCAACGCATGTGACCCATGCGTAACACATGTGTTTCACATGCGAGTGACACGCATGTGAGTGAGACAAAAAATGCCACACATGTGACACACATGTGGTAACACGCATGTTTCACATGTGTGTCACGCATGTGATACATGCGTGTAAATTTACGCATGTTTCACATATGTTTTTAAGTTGGAATATAAATTGATTTAAAATAAGGTATTTGGGTGATACAGTCCGCACATGTGAAACGTATGTGAAATGACACGCCTGTGACACATGCGTGGCACGCATGTATCACATATGTGTCACATGCGTGACACATGCGTGACACGCATGTGAAACATGTGTAGCCACGCATGTGACACATGTGTGGGAAATCACATATGTGACACATGCGTGGCATTTTTACCTTAGTATTTATAGTGAAACTTGTCTACACCGAACCCCGTTTGGACTTGAAGATATGTTTGGTTTAGACCTTGGTATAGGTGTTCAGTTTAGGCAGGTCAACAACAACAGAAACCTTGTATAAAGGGACTCAAGAATCAGTCTTGTTAAGTTTTCGGTTTACTCAGTGTTAGGTTTAGAGAGGTTTCACTGTATAAATATTAATCATGAATATGCATGTCTTATAGCCCACAACAAGTTGTTCAACTCAAACATCAAACCCATTTGATAGCTCCGTCTGCTCTGATCACAAAAACTGTGCAACCTGCATGAGCTACAGCGAATGTGATTGGTCAGATAATAAATGCTCGCCTGCTAAAGTGGTAGAAAGTTCAATAGGTCAGTATGTTTTATTGTTGGTAATTTAGAGTTAAGGATGTTCGCTGCTCATGTTCAGCCATATTGGTCAGATTTTCGAACTCCTCTAGTTTTATCCAATTGATGGCATTAAGATTTTTTGCCCAGTGACCCCCCACTTTTCTTTACATAATTTCATAAAACAGACTTAAAATCGTGCCCTGTAAAGATTTTTATAAAATTCTTGTTTTTATACCTTGGATTTAATTGACAGAACCTACCTAGGTAATCAAGAGAAATCCTTTTCCCGCCAGATTATCAAACCCTTACATTTCAAAAATGTGCACACTGACCCATAATTTTTTTCTGCGTATTTTGTTCAAATGTGAAAAAGCTAAAAAGCAAGCATAAGCTTTTGAAAATCTTGTTTTATGTTAGCAGCGAACATCCTTAATCCATCTTTGTAGATTTTTCTAGCCATTCAACATTTTTGTAAACAAAAAATCTACATTAACCTCTTTTTGAAAGATAACTATATTTTAAAAGAATTTTTAACTTGCACAGCATTACAGAATTGATTTTATTTTATCCATGTTCAGTCTTCCATTGCTCCGGGTAGTCCTGTTTTTTAAGACTTACTCCACGTTTTTGATTTGCTTCCTAAATCTTTACCTTTTGTGTTATTGCCTATAGAAAAAAAGAAGATTTCCATACTAAAGTCAGAATTGCCTGCATCTTAAAATCATGATGTTTGTCTTTTAATGCATGAAAGTAAATGTCATAATGCAGTTAGTTCCCTCTTATTACAGGAACTGAACTGTGTCTCTCATGTTTTAGCTATTATTTCCATATGAAATAACAAAATCTTAAAAGTAAATTTAGAATGTGATTTTACTATCTTATCGGCAATAGTATTCTGTGTTCAGATTATCATAGGTGTTGTTGTTTGTCTTGTGCTCATATGAAAATTCTTGCTTTTTGTGAAAAATCTAAGTTCTGATGTCGTTTTAATTCTTGCATTTCTGGTACCAGCAAGCTTATTTTTTCTTACATTACGCGTAAAAATATATCAATAGCTATAAAATCTATCAAAATATTTCACATTTTCTAAAATTCCCAAATCCTGCGAGCAATAATTGTTAAAATGGAAAACAACAAAATTTTCCAATATGTATAAAAATTTTGAAATATACAATATTACCGGAACTTTTCCTTTGATGCGTTTTATAAAAATTATGAAAATTCCTTCAAGGGATTTTTCTAAATCTAATAATAAGTGGGGGACTCAGCTTAATGAAACATACTTTAAGTAGCAGTCCACCTTTTAAACAAACATGTAATATCCCTCAAAAGTCAAAAACTTAATGAAAGGCAAAATATATATTTTTGGTGTTATAATTATCTGTGCAAAAACTCCTGAACAAGTGATAATCTTTACCAAAATTCTAGATTAAGGGAAACATTTTTCAAAACATAAGATAGCTTTTGGTGTAATATTACCAGTTATCTGCCCTGTTGTAAAGGAGGAGGGTCATGAAGGCCCATTTTTTGTCCAAGAATTGGCTAAAAAATGAAAATTACCCCAGTAGCTAATATTTATTATTTTATATTTTTTGTATTGAATAATGTCTTTAAAAAGAAATCCAATATAAATTTTAGTTTAATTATTTCTACAATGGTTACATGACACATAAAAAATGCTGTTAAGGCGAAAATACTAAAACATTACTTAATTTGATGCAAAATTTAGTATTTTTTTCCGAAAATGTTAAATTCTTGTCAAAAAGTCAAATATTTCCTTTCATTTTGTCGAAATGACGAAGAGTACACAAGAAAAAGTAACGAATTAGTAAAGAGCATTTTCACAGCAACTTATTATTGTGTCAAAATCTAAAATTTGGGCCAAATACGGGGCTTACCGTACCTACTCCTTTGGTATATGTGACCCCATTGTAAGAAGGTTACTTAGTTGGTTGCTCCGTTTTCATTGAACTTTAAAGTTAAAATTATTTGGCTTGTCAGTCCTGCTCAATGATATCATTCACAAAAGAAATGTACATAGATAAAGTCAATACAAAAAATTAATAAGAATAATAGATACATGTATATTGTGGCATACAATCATCATCATGTTGATGTTGACAAGTCAGTATTTATATCTGTTGAATTCAGCTGCTGTAAATTAAATGGAAACTGAAGTATTTCATTTGTAGCTAATAGATTGACTTAATATATCAAACGATATCAAACTTAAAACAAATCTCTGATTCTTAAAATCAAATAAATAGTATTTTTAAAAATACATTTAAAAACCAAACCAATTTCCGCTTACAGCTGAAGGTAACTATTATACAAAATTTACTCGTGTATGCTTTATTTAAATTAAATGTATCTGCAGGACAAATATCAACTTAATTTCCGTGAAACATGATGTGGTGTTAGTACTAAAAGGTGTCAATGTTCATGTGTTTGTGCATGCACTATGATCTTTAATTCAGATCACAGTTACATTAAGTAATGTACACTTAAAACAGTCTCAAATTTAAGTGTACACTCCCTACATATGTGTGATATCTGGGTTTACAAACATATATTTGGTTACATGCATACACATAGCTAAATATATATATTTCTATAACATATGTAGTTAAAATGAGTTTTTTTTTCTCTGACATTTAGTTTCCCTAATGAGTATGTGGGGTATGTTATTAGCAGAAATACTATAATAATATATTAATTATTCAAAAAGCCAAGACCACATACCCAGCATATTTTGTTGGTAGAATTCCAGCAATTGTGTTTTAGTAGATAAGCATATGTGCACTGGTTAGTTTTAGTACTAGACAATGCCAGTAACAGTAAAAAAATAACAAATATAGTGTTTCAAAAAGTAAACGTTGTCTGATACAACTTTAAAAATCTATATCTATATCAATCCTGTCAGAAAAATCCAAATATGACCATCTGAACATCTAGGGGAATCTCGTTTTGCAGAATTTCTCCGTTGTGTCAGATAAGTTATCTCCCCTAAAATTGACAGACTTCATGTATGTTACCAGTGACGCCATATAAGAAAAATCGCACCACATTTTCAACGCAAAAGTTCCACAGTATAGGAACATCTTTGCTTAATAAAAGGGGGTTCATTTGAAAGCCTAAGATCCACAGAATAGGAAAACTTCTAACCGCTTCAATAAAAACTATAATAGCGAATTATATATTCACAATTTTGTTCATAGGGCACAGCAATATCGACCTTATTGTCAGTATTTTCAAATATTAACCCTCAAAAGGCGGTGGCGGATAGAAATATTGTGAAGCAGTTCACTTTTGCCTTTCCAATAAGCCTAAATTCATACATATCTGTGTTAATTGTGTAGACTGTGGAACTTCTGTAACTAAGAATAGATTGTAGATGTCACGTGACCGACACTTGGGGATATTGTGCGTAATTTTTAGCTCAGAATTTGCGTGTTCAATGCTTTTATCTAGAAAAGACATTTGGTGTTTCTAATAAACTGACAATTAATAGTTTGGGTAGTTGGAACATTAGTGACATAAATAAGGTGGTTTTTTTTCAATATTTCCTCTAAACAGCCTTAACATACCCGCGGTAACGTTTTCTGGTAAATCAGTACAATGTGGCCAAATTTAAATTATGCTTGTTTGCACACAAACAACCGACCCAGATATATCTGCCGACTCAAAATCTTATCTTGTTCGTGGGTCACAATATACGGCAATTCGATACTTTTCGGGATTTTGAGGAAGCTTGAACGTCAACTGCCATTGAATCTGAGAAATGAAGAAGTTCAGTGTGAAGGAAAAAACAGATTAAACATATAATCAATAATCGGTTGTTTTGTTTCAAGATCAAGAAAAAAATGAAAGATGTATTTGACGATGTTTCGACCAGAAGCAATACCGATTCCGTTGTGGTCATCCTTGTCAAACAAACTTCGGGTATAACGATTGATTGACTGATTGATGCTTAACGTCCGACAACTTCAGGTATAATCGACGAACGTCTCAATTTGAGCCCGATTCCGAACAGGAAATAAAAGTCGAATAATTTCACAAGAATCAAGTTTTGAAAATGTAAAGGAAAAGGAACTGAAAAATTAGACCTTTTTGACAAACAGTTAAATAATATTCATCAGTCAAAGGATTCAGAGACCTAAGGACCAAAATTAGAGTTGTCCTTCCAAATTGCAACCCATGCATATAGGTAGAAAACTTTGCAATTCTTAAGAAAAAATGATTGAAAAACTGACCTTATATTGAGCATATTAAAATGTTATGTCCAGATATATAATGTGAACTGTTGGTTTTTATTTTCTTTTTCGTTACATTACAAGGTTAATAATTTTTCTGGGATCTATAGATAAAGAGCTCAATTATTTGTGACTTTTCCAAAAACCCCACGAATTTCACACAGAAAATCTTTTACACTGAAATCGATCGAAATTAACGGTGGTAATGTTAACGAATTAGGCATTTTTTTTTTTAATTTTGTAAAATATTTTGGAGTTATTTCGCTTTGTTCACAAATCAATACTTCATAAGTGAACTGAAAGTATAATCAGGAATAAATTAATGTCACTACTGCTGTTGGCTGAATTCAGAACCTATGAATATATCTCATATTTACTCCATATGTAACTGTACAGCAATAGACGGTGTATTTAAGATGCGGTTGCTTGATTGTCAGATTTAACATAAAGGATAAAAATCAAGGAAATCGCACTACAAGAAGCGACTGAAAGTTCACAACGGAAAAATCCGACTCCTTGCGACGAACTTTGATTAGACGACATGAGTTAATGTTAAATGAAAGGCCAATTATTGGTGAAAAGGAGTAGGTGCACGAGGGGTCTAACTTATGCCTGAAATTCATATTAATTTTCTTATAATGTTTGATTACATCCATTGAATACATACCAGGCACAATACTCAATATGACATCAATGGTAATTTCAGTATGACGTCAATCTGAGCCATTTTGTGGCCTACACCTTTGATAATAATAAAAGCGATAAAAGGACTATAATTGATCAGCAGTCCTGACTAGGGACTATAGCGCATGTCACAGGTGGAGGGTTATGTCTATCAACCAACATGGAAAAGTTTGCGATCCAATGTCTACCCCTGGGTACCCCAATATTTTTCTAGATTTGTATTATCTTTTATCTTAACTTTCATTTCCATCCTGTTATACTTGATAAAACGTGTCCAAAAGTTGTATTACATTGGGTGTTTTGACACCACACTTTCCAACCAGAATGGAAGTACAAAATGTAGTCATTTTTAAAAAACAGCTTTCTTTCTTTGCTACATCTCAAACTTAACAGATTTCTCCTGGTCAACCTTTCAATATGTAGAGGACTACAAATACGTTAACCAACTGATCATACTAAGGCAATAATAAACAACAAACAACGTGTAAAGTGGGTAGCATGACGACATCGCCAATGCTATTTATTCCTGCATCTTTATTACAACATACACTTCTCAACATGTGAAAATAACTCAATCCATACTCTTATCGCACATGCTTTATTAAACTGTCTATAACTTTTTATAAAATTTTATAGGTGTACGTTCACATCGACGATGTCGCGCTGAATGACAAATCATGGGCCAAACAAAACCCGCGAAAACTACTGGATTGATTGATTGAATGGTGCTTAAAGTCCAGTGGCAAATATTTCATGCATTTTCAGGACAAGAGCATATTAATGATGAGTGATGATGAATGAACCCTACTTCTTACTAGATTTTTCTACTGGATTTTTAACGTGCTAGCTCACGAAAGCAACAATGCGCAGGAAGACATGCCACTTACCCCGACACATTATTCTGACTCTGGGCCGACCAGTCTTTGCTCTTACTCCTAATTGCTGCGTGGTTAGCTGAGAAACAGCAAATACCAATTTTAATGTCTGGATTGACCTGGCCGGGGATTGAACCCACAGCCTTCCACACTCGAGGCGAGCATGCTTAACATTACACCATCGAGGGGGTAACTGCGGTATAGCCTGTAAGATAAACTGATTACTTAATTGTCTAGTGTGTGATTCAGTAAAAAAAGGGCAACTGATTTGCTAGTATATGCAAACAGAGAAATGTAGATTTAAAGTTCCTTATCCCAAGATCTTTACACCAGACAATTATCAGAGCTTACCCTCTGTTAAATCCTGTATATTTTAACCTTAGGTGTGAATTTTAGAACCTGTAGATCATTGATTTGTTGAATCCTGAAGCACTAAGCATTTTGTGCAAGTTTAGAATATACCTGTAGTTGCCATCTTGTTCATTGATTTGTTGAATCCTGTAGAGCTTAGCCTTTTGTGCGAGCTTTGTTCACTGTTCTTGTTGAATCATGTAGAATTTAACTGTTGATGAGTCTTGCCTAACTGTTCTTTGATCTACACTTTAGTGCAAGTCTTGGCTATTGAGTGTGTCTTGCTTATTTTTCTATTGCATCTGATATACTAGATGTTTTAACATGACAGGTGTCGCTAGTAGAGCAGGAGTTTCTAACCTTTCCGGAGCACCTGAACTCACTTTTTGTAACTCTAGCTTTAGTTTTCAGTGTAGTTTAGTGTGTACTATGTCTTTTGTTTCTTTTTTTGTTGGTCAAGGTCTTGTCTGTCTTCTGATTTAACCATTTCTGTCTGTCTCTTTGGTATCTTCAAATTCTTTTTTCTCTTGGCTCACTCACCTTCTGATTGGCAATGATATTCGATATAAGGTGTTCGACAATAGCATTGCAGCTTTGTCATAACTTAAGTGGTATGGTAAATTTTTCAGTACCTGCTTTCATGTGATACATAGATAATTTGGTGTGTTCATTTGATGTAGTAAATGTTTCATAATTTGTAAGAGAGTATTGGCAAACTTCATTTAATCTCATGTCTAGAACATCATGGGTACCTCAAACCTGGGTCAATCAAATGTCTCAAACACCATGGTTCCTCAAACTTCAATCAATCTCATGTCTCAAACATCATGGTTACCTCAACCTTCGGTCAATTTCATTCCCGAACATCACGGGTACCTCAACCTACAGTAAATCTCATGTCTCGAACAGCATGGGCACCTCAATCTTCTGCCAATCTCATGTCCGAACATCAAAGGTACCTCAACCTTCAGTCAATCTCAAGTCTCAAACATCATGGGTACCGCAAACTTCAGTCAATTTCATGTCCGAACATCAAAGGTACCTAAAAATTCGGTCAATCTCATGTCTCCATCATCATGGATACCTCAAACCTACCTTTCAGTCTATTCAGTATTCTCTGCATCTCCATTATTTAAACAGTACTCTTACACAGGCAAATTTCTTTAACATGGATTTCACTTGAAATCCAGATTCACATGATTTTAAGTGAAAATTCACACATATCTCACCTTAACTGAGCCTATTGTTTAAGTCACGTGAACTGGATTTCACATGAAATTTATGTGAAGTTAACATATTAACATTCTTGTGAAAATAAAATGAAAAAATTAACATGGAAATTATGTGAATATTGTAAAAATAAATATTTTGTTTAGTGTTATAAATGCAGTAATTTTTTAAAAAATATTTTCAAATTTTTCAGGTTAAATTCACATGAAATTTTATGTGAATTTAAGCTTGGTTAAGGTCAAAATCACATAAAATTCATGAAAATTCATGCGATTTTCACATTAACAAAATTTTGCTGTTTACTCATTCAATTGTAACAGATTCTTAGGGTGTTGGAGAGTTTGACTGTATGCTTTACAACTTTCATCAAGTTTTTATGCCTAATTGATGGATGATTTAATCTGCTGTGTAGGCAGGGATCTGAACATGCATGACACTACTTATCTTGCTAACATTAAGTTAAGAACCAAAACCATACAAATAATCTGTGATTTGATATTGTATTGTTGACAGACAGGGGAAAAAAAATAACATTCTTCACCAATGTTTCCTTCTAGAATACATGGCTCTCCAGCTTAGCAATGGCTCTTGAGTTCCTAGTTACATTGTAAGCGATAAATTGTGTCATGAAATTTCCATTTCTGGTGTAAAATCCTCTTTCTATCCTGTTTTGCTTTAGATCATAAAACACCTCAAACTGCAGATTTATTCAACCCACAAACTAATACCTATTTATACTCTATGTCAAGCTTTTCTGTAGTGCAAATTTCAGGCTTAATTAAATTACATGTGTGTTTCTGCCTTTGGATTTATTTTAATTCAAAAGAAAGAATTATCCCACGGTTAACGTTTCATGCTTTACACTATGCAAAAGCGTTTTACATACTATTATCTGCTCCTGAATTTCTCTACGGGGATTTAACGTTGAGGGTTGGCCATCTTTGTTTTTGGCGGGAG
>JARWCS010346855.1:0-19283 GCA_034783895.1 Geukensia demissa | reverse complement strand
TTTCATTTTGTTGGCCATGGTCTTGTCTGTCCTCGACTTAACGATTTCTGTCTGCCCCTTTGGTATCTTTGAATTCCTTATACTAAGCCAGACGCATTAATTGTTCACTTTGTTCTTCTTTTATAGTTTTATTTCATAGTTTTATGTTTTTGTTTTCATGACAGATTTTTAACCAAAAATGTCTTAACTCTTCAAGGTTCATCCTACAGGTCCTAAGCCTGAATAAAGAAGGAGATAAATCGAAAACTAAACGAAACAAAACGCAGCAATGGGAGATTGCACATTCCCACGCTCCTCACATAATCGAACACAGTCGTACTCCCATATGTAGTGTCATACTGATGATATCTATGACTTATCTATTTCAGAAATTAGAAATCATAATTAGGTAATATATTTGGTTCAGGGGTGGGGAACTGAACAGTTTTAGTGATAAATTAAAAGTTTCAAAATAAGGATGCGGGGCCGACCCCCGTAGTGACCATTAAACTTGTTTTTTTATTAAAACAAAAATATACATTGTTTAAGGGTGGGATCCCAACAGTTTTAGTGACAAATTAAAATTTTCAAAATAAGTGGCGGGACAGACCCCTGGGGTGACTATTTACATGTAACTTGTTTGTATGACGACTAAGAATAAATATGGTTAGGGGTAGGGATCTGAACCGTTTTCGAGTTAATGTGAAATACAAGAGAATAAAGGGGTGGAGCCAACCCCGAGAATGACCAATGATATTGTCTTTTTATGTCGAGTTAGAATAAATATGGTTTAGGGTGGGGGATCTACACTGTTTTTTAGATAAATTGAAATTTTAAAAATGTGGGGATGGGGTCAACCCCCGGGGATGACAAAAAACTCGCCTTTTGATAACATAAGGATATATCGGTTAAGGAGTGGTGATCTCAACAGGTATTGACATATCTTGAGATTATGTGGGTGTGGCCTCACCCCATGGGAAAGGAATCAAAATTCCGAAATTTTCGGCACAGACAACCAATTGTTACCAATGCACTTAATTTAAACTTTATATCTTCTACGATGTAGGAGGGGTTCTTGGACAATCGTTGTGGTCATTTTTGATCCACTAAGGGCAATGGCCCTAGGGATGCGAATGAAATTCCGATACCCTCTGTCAACTGGGCAAAGGTATTGTAAGTTGTGATATGAGTTTCAAAATCATAACTTTTATAGTTAAGGAGATTTAATCATTTCTTGGATATCGCGAATTCGTTTTTTGCCCTAAGGGGTTCAATTTGAATTTTTGGTGGTCTATTCTTTAGTGGTCCATATACTCCTACTTGATGCCAAGTTTCTAATTTCTATCGTCTATTCCCTAGTGGTCCATATACTTTTCCTTGATAACAAGTTTCTATCTTTAACGGTCTCTGAGATTTGTTTGGCCTCTATGTACTAGTACAACGTACGTAAGGACGGGTGGACTATATTACATTATCCCCTGCTTTCGCTAAGCGGGGGGTACAGTGTATAAGCAAATGCCCTTTAGAAAAAGCGCAAGTGTCCTTTTTCTTAAAGCGCAAATGTCCCATACATTGGAGCGCAAATGTCCTTTGCAGTGTAATTCACTGGAAAAGGTCATAGTAATCTAAACATATATAGTGACTTCCGGTAAAATGGCAGGACACATGTTGTTGTAACAGCAGAGGTTGTAAAGCCCTTTCTGATGTAAACTAAGAAGATATATTCTATAAAGTATGATAAAACATTGCTTCTAGTAAAGATATAAAAGTGTATGTCAGTTTAAGATACAGTGACAAACCAATATGGCAAAAGTTGGAAAATTATGACTTGTCAGTCAATAATATATTTGAAGAATACCCTAAAGAATGCTTGCCAGATAAATTTAAAAGCCCCTCAGGCCCAAAAGCAAAGAAGTTACAGTATGAAGTCATAGACAATTCTGTGTATGAGCCTGCAGCACGTATGGTGGCATTTCGCATTTTTAGGGAGAAATTAGAAGTATGGATACGTGCATTGTGTATTTTATATTACGAACACTATGGTCTGAAAACTGATTCTTATATGACCGACTGGTCTGACGAACCAAAGAAATGGACTATAGATGGCAACAAATCTATCTGCATTGCATTACAAAAGGATGACCAGTTACTTTATAAGGTGACATTATTTGTGAATACTGGTGTTTTGCAAGTTCAAGGTACAAATAAAGATATTTTTACTGTACGTGATTTTCCTATATTGGTGTACTTGTTTGATGCTATTAAGTAACCCTCACAGCAACAAATGATTGTAAATCATCAACTGATAATGACTCTGTTAATGACACTAATGTGAAAACTCTGTATGATGAGAATGATGCATCTGTAACTGGTGATAATGACACTTGCACATATAGTAAAAATGTAAACACTGAATCAACAATGAAGACTGTATGTACACCTTTAAACCATAATGATGTTAAAATTCAAACAACGGGCATGGAATTGGTGACTGGTGAACAAAAACAGTTAGATATGAAGATATGGAAAGACTACAATCAAGTTTTGTTGAAGCTTTGTCAACAATAACCAAGACACAAACAACGCTTCTGTTGAAAATAGAAAAGAACTTTTCATCCACTATTGAAAAGATGATAAGCAGGTTGTTGACTCGGTTAACAAACTTCAGACGCAAATAAAAAATCAACCTATAACAGCCTTACATTCAGGGATAATAGGTAACACCAAAGAGAAAACTAATGATGAAACTGTCAAACTAAAATCACGCATAACAAACCTTGAAAACCAGGTATACCAATTACAACTAGACAAAAGCAATGCTGCACTGAACATTGAGAGAAATGAATTTGAATTTACCAAAACTAATCTTATTTACAAAAGATGAAATATCTCTTTCGAACAACCAACTTAATGACAAGCTGAAAGAAAAAAATGACGATTACGATAGTGTTGTTGAAGCTAATAAAGAATTAAAAACCAAAATTGATACACAATTTGATGAAGTGCTTTAATTGAAATCTCAATTGTCAAATATGTTTTCATCTCATCCTGAAAATTCTAGTCATACAAATGATGGATTTAGTACACCAACAAAACATGTTAAACCTCAAGCATTGTTAATTGAAACATCTTACATTAGTGGAATCAATGAGGATAAAATTACTCACGCAGCTGAAGTGAATAAAATTTTCAGCCTTTACATTGGACAGAACAACAGAAGTAATTCAAAACTATGATGCCAAACCTGATGTGGTTATTCTACATTCACTTACAAATGATATTAAACATGATAGTCCAGATGAATGTGCGAGGAAATTACACAAAGTTGTAGATTTAATATCTCACAAGTGGGAGAATGCCAAGACTATTGTTTCCCTCACAACGCCTAGAATGGACAAACGACTATATAGTGTTAACTCCGAAATACTAGATGCTCTTGTAAAAAGGGATTTTATGGATCGTCCAGATGTTTATATTTGTGACAACTCAAATATGCTTCGAGGAACACAGTTCATATCTAATTTGTTAGCTGATGATAAGTTTCATTTATCCGACCAGGGAACCTCCATGTTGGCATCTAACATCAAGAATGCACTGCACTCAGTGTTAGGAATAGAAATACCTAAACGTAGAAATGTTAGACCTGGAACTAATTATGAACAACACAAAAACCGTTTTTATGGAAAGGGCAAACTACAAAATAGAAAATAATTGTTAGAATTAACTAATACAATACAATATTGTATATTGTTACAGTATATTGTTCACATTATAATTAGTGCTGTCAGTAGTAAATAATTACTGGTAATTTGTAAAAAGAAAAATAAAATTTCTGGTGATTTTTTCACTTAAACATAAACATTATTGATTATTGTTGATCTTAGATTATATTAATCAATAAGCTGTAAAAAAGCTTGACTTTTTTCCTTTTCTTTTTTTGTTTTTTGTTTTTTTTTTTTTTTTCTTAATTTTTGTTGAACAGTTTTATTTTTCATAATTTGACGTGAGAAAAAAATCCATAAGAAACTTCTACTTTTATAGAAACAATGAGTATCTGTAGGCACTCTATTAAATGTGCTATTGGAATATAGGTGGGCTAAATACCCATAATATAAATAAGCTTGAAGGCAAGTTCTTTCAAGAACAATTAAAGAGTTATGATTTGATAATACTGGCAGAAACTCACATAGTGTATAATAATAAAACAAATATGGAAGATTTTAATTTTTTCCCAGTGTGTAGAGATATATCAAGCAACGGTAGATATTTTGGAGGTCTAGGTATCTTACGGAAAAATTCAATTAAAGAACATATAACAATTTTACCCAATACCTGCAAAGATTTTTAGTGGATGAAATTAGATAATTTTTTTTTTCAATTTGTCGGCTGATCTCTACATATGTGCAGCCTAAATCCCACCTGTTAATTCTTCTTATACCAAAAAACTGAATTATGATATATTGGAAGTTATTGAAAAAGACGTCATAATGTATTAAAAAAAGGGGGATGTAATGATTTGTGGGGATATGAATGCACGCACAGCCTCAGATGAGGACTTTATTATTCAGGATGATCCAAAATATCTTTCGATGTTTCAGAACTATAAATCAGATGATGTTGTATGCACACGTAGAAATAAAGATGATGTAGTAGATCAGCGAGGTAAAGAGTTACTTGATTTTTGTATAAGTAACCAAATGCGTATTGCAAATGGTAGATGTATTGGTGATTTGTTTGGTAGTTATACATACTTTAAGCTCTGTTGATTATTTAGTTGTATCCGAGAATTTTCTGGAACAAATTCTATATTTCAGCGTTTCAGAATTTATTCCTACTCTTTCAGACTGTCATTGCAAAATTTGCTGATATTGCTGATAAACCCCAGTATGACACATATACTCGGTCCGCTCCCATAAATTATAAATGGGATGAAAATTCCATTGTTAAGATCCTACATAACCTCTCCTCTAAGGAAATACAAGGGAAGATAACTTCTTTTTTAGATAAAAAGGAAATCAGTTCAGCTGATAGCATAAATAAAATAGCAGATGACCTTGAAGACATTGTATTATCTTCTGCCAACCTATTTTTTAGAAGACCAAAATATAATAAAATATGGCAAAGGCCAGCCAAAAATGGTTTGATACTGATTTGCAAGTTCTGTGCAGAAGGGTTATCTCAAAGGGAAAGTTATGTAATCAATTTCCTAGGGACCCAATAGTAAAAGGGCGTTATTATAAACTTTATCGGAAATATAATAAGTGTAGAAAATTAAAATATCGACTTTTAAAAAAATGGTATTAGATCAGTTAGATACTCTTCAAACTAATAACCCTAAACAGTATTGGAAATAATTAATGATCTTAGACAAGAAAAAAGGGGGAATTCTACCACAAACATAGATGAGGAAACTTGCAAAAATCATTTTAGTTCCCTCCACTCATCAGTAGATGAACAATTTCATAAAAGGTTAGGCGAACTAGATCCAATACTAAAAGAGAAAGAAAAAACTAAATTATTCAATGAACTGGATGGTAAGATTTCTCTTAAAGAAATTTCAAATGCAATAGCCAGCTTAAAGCCTGGAAAAGCAAAGGGACTTGATTTGATATCTAATGTGATGCTGAAATGTGGGCAAATTCAACTGCTACCATGTTTACATAAATTATTTAATATATGCTTTGTAAATGGAGTTTACCCTACTAAGTGGGCAAATAGTTATATAATACCATTGTATAAATCTGGTGATGCTAACAATCCTACAAATTATAGAGGAATAACCATTTCTAGTTGCTTCGGCAAATTATTTAATAATATCTTAAATATAAGATTAGACAAATTTTTAACAAGTCATAATTTGATACATGAATCACAAGTTGGTTTTACTAAGCATGCACGAACCTCTGATCATATTTTCATTTTCAAATGTCTTATTGATAAATATTGCAACACCAAAGAGGGTAGACTCTATGCATGTTTTATTGATTTTAATAAAGCATTTGATAGTGTCATGCATACAGGCTTGAAACTCAAACTTATTCATATTAATGTAGGTAATCTTTTTTATAATATGATAAATGCTATGTATAATAATAGTCATGCTTGTGTTGAAATTTGAAATTCTCTCACAGAATCATTCCAGGTGAAGTTGGGTGTACGTCAGGGGGGATAATTTCTTTGTTCAAAGTTTTTATCAATGACTTCCTCTCATATATAGAAAAATGCTTGGACCGTGTTGTTCTTGATACAAAAACACTAACTTGTCTTATGTATGCAGATGATATTGTCATGTTATCAAGTACGGCACAAGGCCTACAAGCAAGGATATCTATACTCGAGAAATACTGTGCAGATTGGTGCATGAAAATTAATCTTAATAAGACTAAGATTATGATATTTAATAAAGCTGGACGTCATATTAAAGAAAAATTTTTTTATCAAAATAAATGCATTGAATGTATATCCAATTATAAATATCTTGGTGTACACCTAGCAGCCTCTGGTAGTTTTTCAAAAGCAAAATCAGAATTGCATAAAAAGGCCAGTAAAGTTTATTATAAATAACGTAAAGACTTTCTCAGTTATAATCCTAATATAAAGACAAGTATCAATGTTTTTGACCATACTATCAAACCCATTCTTCTATATGGGTCAGAGATATGGGGAACTTTTAATAAATTTGGTACAAAGATTAATAATGCATCTGGTGTAAATTTGGATGAACGTTATAAAAACTTGATATGTGAGAAACTCCATTTGAAATTTTGTAAAATTATTTTAGGTATTCATAAAAAAGTGTAAATTTTGCTGCACTTTCTGAGTTGGGTAGATTTCCATTTCACCTTGATATTGTTAAGTCTTTATTGAAATATTGGTTCAGACTTGAAAATTTATCCACAGAGTTCCCATTGTCAAAAGATGCATTTTTATGTAGTCAGGAACTTCATACAAATAACAAAATGTCATGGTATTCATCAGTGCACAAACTCATAAATATTCTCAATATTAAAGAAGATTCAATTAATCAATCAAAAGGGAAATTTGCTTCATGTCTTTCTAAAATAATTCATAACAAATATATAGAAAACTGAATATCTACAAAGAATTGTTTGAAAGATGGAAAATTAACGACTTATACAAAAATAAAACCTCATTTTGGTTTAGAGAAACATCTTATTATTGTAAACAATTTTGACCATAGAAGATATATAACTAAATTGAGAACATCCTCACATAATTTAAAAATAGAAACTGGGCATTATATGCAAACACCCAGACATAACAGAATTTGTGAAAAATGTTCAGATAATATAGTAGAAGATGAGGCTCATTTCCTTATTGAATGTAAAAAATGATATAAATGAACTTTTTAATTTGATAAAGTTCCCAATTTTTCCACTTTAGTGACAAACTTTTATGGATCCTTAATTGTGAAAACAATAAGATCATCAATTCTGTGGATAAATTTATTTATAATAATATGTGAATATGCTATATTTTATTGGTAAAACAATTGTCCTTTTGTGTATTGTATTGTCATGTATTTCTATCAATCATGATTCTTGTTCTTGTTACATGCTCATTTGCCCCTGTGGCCCCTAATTGGAAATAAATTTTTATTATACTCTTATTCTTATAATACCAAATATTATGTTTCTGGTAAAATTGTATGTATGGAGAAATCACTAGTACTACTTGCCCCGAAAGAAATTAACCGCTAAACAAAAACAAAAAAAAAATTATTGTCAATCAAGACGCCCACAACGTCAATGAGCTAAACAATCAATATTAATTACAATGCACAATTTGTTTTTTTCATTGGAATGTAAAACAATTAAGGATTTCAGATGCTCCGCAAGGGTAACTCCTGTTCCACTACTATCACCCATCACAAAGATTAAATATCATAATGAAAAACTAGATGGGTTACAATGCCACCATATCTGTGTAATCAAGTGATAAGACTTTGAATATTTCTTTCAATAAAACAATTTTTAACGAATGTTCCGACAGCAACGTCAATTTCGTACCACTCAGTGTTAATAAATTGCTTAAAGGATCATTGAGTTACAATACTTTTAAAGGGCGTGGGTCGTTAAGGTCCATATTTGGTCCAAGAATTTGGCTGAAGAATGAAAAATGCTAATATCTATTATTTCATACTTTTTGTACATTATTTGATAATGTCTATAAAAATTGTCTTGTTTTATGTATAGTTTCATATTTTGTATTTCGAGGCCTCTTACAGCTTCCGTTATGGTATGAACTCTGGTCCATTGTTGAAGGCCATAGAAGTTTATATTCTACTGTCACTTGGTGGGTGGCTGTCTCATGGCCATATCTCCTATTTTTATATTAATCACCACTGAAACTTTGACAATATTATTGCTTATCTTTATGATAATAGACATATTAAGTCATGTATTGTATCCAACAACGAACATTCAGAATGAGCATATCTAGATTAATATTGTAGAAACTATTGCTATAGTTTGTTCTTTTCTATTTGTTTATCAATATAATTTTTTCGGTCAGAGACATATTTATTCGGACCAGTCAATGAGCCTTGGGTCTGCTGGACACAATTAAGTGCAAGACAAAATAATATGACTAGATCAGTGATCAGTTTATTCCCTTTATCCCTAAACTTGAGTAAATAAATTTGTTGCATTTTTCACCAAGAATGATTTTTGGAAAAAACTTATAAAAATC
Organism: Geukensia demissa; assembly: GCA_034783895.1. NCBI lineage: Eukaryota > Metazoa > Mollusca > Bivalvia > Mytilida > Mytilidae > Geukensia > Geukensia demissa. The sequence goes on along the minus strand of JARWCS010346855.1, from coordinate 10,592 downwards.
GAAAAAAAGTAAAATTCCTCATATCATGCAAATTTCAATCATATCAATTTTTTGCCATTTTGACCCTTTTTATCTCAAACAGTAAGAGATCGAGAAAATACTACAGAAAGCTCTCATTGCAACGTATTTAATTTTAAAACCGACTTACCTCCACAGCCGTAAAGCTGTTGACCTACTACGGAAAGCTCTCATTGGGACAAATCTAATTAAAGAACCCATCAAAATGGGATGAAAATAATAATTTCTCGTCTTCTGCAAAATTGCCCTATTCTTTTAATCCAAAATAATTAACATTTTTGGGTCATTTTATGGCCCGATTTTGTTATGGGTCTATTTGGTGTAGGCAGACTTTGTTACGAGCACGAGATATCCAGTTGCCTTATACAATGCATAAAAACATAATTAAAACCTTCACAACTGGACTTTTTATGATGAATTTTAGATGGGTCCGCGGATTTACGGGGATTTAGAAATCTGTCAGGTTTAAGGTGTCTTCCCACTGGCCATGCGTATAAAACAGTAAATTTTGGTATAATTTCTTCCTAAAATTGACAAACATTAGGGAAAGAAATGTCACTTCTTGGAAACTTTTCTTATAACATTTAGATATTAACTTTATCTAACTTTAAGGGTATAAGTTTTTGTTGTAATTACAGACATTTTTTTCTTTCAATTATTCAATTTCAGTCTCCGTTTAAATGAGAGACAACTCTCAATTTTTTATTACAAATAATGCACTTTGATTTTAGGCATTTTGTTTTATACTGCATAAAAAATGCTGACCCACAATTTTTATTTTATTTTCGAAAGTATTTTAAAAAGCCATCTTTACCATCTTGATTTCAAAATTATATCTGCTGGTTATTTACTATTTGTAAGCTTTGTAAAAAAAAGCTGATTTTGTACCAAAAGGAACTCGAAAACAATGCCGATAGTTTATATATTTGTTTTTATTTTTTGAATTACCTTCACGGCAAATCATGAAATTTTATTTTGTGAGTTTAAAAGCAATCTTATTAAAACAAAATCTAAGTAACTCTTCAACTACGTTTCTGGTTCGGAAACGTAGTTGGAAAGTGATTAAGAACTTGAACTTCCGTAAGGTCGGGATTGTCGGTCACATTTTAAGTGATGGTTTCGCCATCTATACCGGAAGTTTATGATTTTTCTGGGATGTGACAACAACCACTTCGAAAGATGTCTTGGGAGCGATGTGTTTGTTGTCTGAGGGTTCTGATCGTAATCGTTACAGCAATTTTATGGGTAAGTCAACAGTGAAGTTGCAAAACTCAGAAGGAACTTATTGTTACAACCCGGGATAATTGATAAAAGTAAATTTTAACCAGAGTCTGCATAACATTATCATAATGAACTTGGAAAGAAAGAAGTTATTTTTTGCAAAGGCTTTGAAGATGTTTCAGTTTGTTTTGAAAAAAATGTTTTCGAATTTCATAAAGTATATTGCAAACTTGTTGGATTTAAATATATGGTATGGTTGTCAATTAGGAAAACTAGCAGGGACAATGCCATATAAAAATGTTTTTATACATAATTCATTGTATCAGTGCTAAACCTACGATATTTATCGTCAGATCATATGTTTTTGTATGACATATGAATTTGTATGGTATATATATGGTATGTCACAGTATGAAAGCTCATAGCTTGATTTACTACATATTTGCAATTTGATTCTTTTATGGATTGAATTTTTGCTCCTATCCTTTTACATTTAGCAAAAGTGAATTTCCATGTTGATGGACAAATGTGCAGGTTTTGTTATTACACTGTACATTTGTACCTTCTTTTCTTTATTTGTATTACCAGTAGTATTCTAACTAGGGATAAAATGGACAAAATGCTGATCTTCAAAAATGCATTTTTATCAATATGGTAAGGTTTGTAAAGGGCATATGATAATATGTATTGTCACATGACTCACATCATTATCAATTTTGATCAGAATCATATTAAATGTTTAGTCTACAAAAGTGAATAGGAATTAAAACATTTTGTAATAATTTGAATATCAGATCAGAGTAAGAATTTTTCACTTTGTTTTCAAACCCTGCCAAGATCTGACAATGATCCATTCTATTTTCTGTTCAGATGACCTTTTGGGATCCGTGGTATTTGTCATATGACAAACACTTCCAACAATGAACATTGTGGAAGCGGAGATTTCATTGGTTTACATACATTTGTAAAAGGTAATCAGAACAGAAGGTAAAATGGAGCGTTATCAGATCTTGGTATTGTAGGGGTGAGAGGGTTGAAAGTAATTAACATCCTATACAGCATACATGCATTTGCTTTCAGTCAGATGGCTTCACTGTTTAAATAAAACTTGTCTTCAGCATTTTTAAGTTCAGTGAGTTTTACATAACATTGATTTTGTTAGAATACTGCTCATGAAATGGCAACTACAAAGATTGTGATTAACTTATAGAACGATTAGAATTAATGGACCATATAAAAATAAGAGATGAGGCATAATTGTGCATGAGACAGCCATCCACCAAATGACAGTCTTATCTAAACTTCTACAGGTCCCATTCAGCCTTTAACAATGAACCAGAGTCTGCACCATAATGGAAGCTGTAAAAATCCCTGAAATACAAAATATGAAACTATTCATAAAACATTCGTGGCAATCGACCTAATCTATTGAAAAATGGTCAATAAATGTCTAATTAAAGAAAGACAACTGCTGGACTAGAAGTTCCTGACTTGGGACAGGCACATAATTTTGTGGTTAAACCGGTTGATGAGCGCCCAACCCTCCCCATAACCTGGGACAGTCATATGACAAGACAGTAATGAAAACACATACTTGAGATCGATACTGAAAACCAACAACAAATACAATTAAAACTTATAAGTGAAACAACAAATGTATCAACCTCGAAGCAGTACTCACACTGGCTGTCCGCTAGTTAAAAACCCAAAAGCAACCGATCAGGAAATCAAGTTTTCCTTTACTATGGTATCAACACGTCCAATTGGATTTAGTGTTTAAATATCATTAGAAGTCAAATAAAAAAATGGGTTTTGCAAATGTCAATATAAAAATATATAGACAGGAGGTAGAAAATTTTATAACAAATATAAACTGTTTAGTTTTGTATTTTAAAAAGTAGGGTTCATTCACAGTCTGATCATATGAAGTCTGGTCCTTTTCCTTTAGCTTTACTGGCCATTTGCTTGATTCCAATCACTTTGCCTCTCCATGTTGTTAGCATAATAACCTTTTCACATTAAACTTTATATCTTACAGAATGACTTAGTTGATCCTTGGACCCTATAAAAATTTAAAAATCTTTAGACCGCAAAGCCAGTTCACACTAAACTTGGATGTATTGGTCTTTAAAATTAGGTTTGGTTTGGTTTCAGTGAACAGCAAGGGGGAATATCCAACTGAACATGACTGGCTAAAATTTAATATTGAGCCTAATAATAAATTGAATTCAACATTTTTATCAATAATGCCTATGAAATGCCTCGAGCCAGATTTAACCATTCTTTCTAGTGGAAAGATCTCTACCTGTTTCGCTTTTAATATTTTGATCATTTCTTGGACTCTTGGTCGATTTTATTCAAGTGTTTTACTGGAAAACTCCTTTATAGAAGTTATGTTTTGTTTTCCAAGTATTTTTTAGATTCTCTTGCCATTGTCAGGCACATTTTAACATTGAGTCTATGGGATTCTACATTTTGGCCAACTCTTACTAAACCAATAAGGAATTTAATGTTCCTAATTGGACTGTGTGTACTGTTTTTCTGGATTCAATCCAATATATTTTGTCAAACTCTCTGGAACCACTTGGTCAATTTCAATGATACTTTAGCTGGAATTGTCTTTGGTTGATCCCATTTAGAGGAGAATATTTTCTGTTTTTTTTTACAATCAAATCAGTCTTCTGTATCTCCTGCCATTCCAAAATGGGTCAAAGTTCTTATACAAGTCCAAAAAGGACATCAGGCTTGGTTAAACTTTTTTAGGGTTATGTCACTGTTAAGATAATTTTTTGTAACATGATGATGTATAACAAATCTTTGGAAGGCAAGATTTATCATGTAAATTTCAAAATACTGCTACAATAAAACAAAAGGTTAAGGGAACTTGTGATTGATTGATTGGTGTTTAAAACCATATCAGCAATATTTCTGCCATATTGTGGCGCCTTGAACTTGTGATGTTTGATTTGTAAAATTTGAGAAACTAACAGTGCATGAACATATACATGTTCTTGTATGTTCACCATCCCTAAAGAAGACCCTTTGAATTAAGGGAAGGACAGTAGGATTTTTTCATTGCAAATTTATTTATTTCATGTTTTTTCAGTTGTCCTGATCAAACAGGTTTTGTTTTTACATTTTTACAACACGGTTGATCTCATCAAACCTATGGTTTGAAAACTTATTTTAAACTTGCTTTGTGCATGTATATTTATTTTCACCTCTTGAAAAGTCTGGATTTTTACAAACAAATGTGTATCTATAAGCTCCCCCATGGCCAATAGAAAATCAAATTTGGTCCCTATGATTATGGTATCATACATATACATGTTCTATATCGAATATACATGTATATTATAGTCTATATTTATGAAAATTAGTTGTTTCGTATATTCCTTTAATCACCTGTTCCATGTAACACACATGATTTAAAACCTGCAGGCAAACTAGGAAATGATGAAAGTGATAAAATGACAGATAATGTCAGGTAAATATACATCATCTGTGGTCATATACCTGACATCATAATGTAATTAAACAAATCAAGGTACTGAATTTGATATTCACTAATTATTTTACTAATTAGGACAAAATTACATGTATCAATAGGAATGACATTGTCTTGGGTGGATAATGATTTTTATTGAATGATAATTGATCAGGACAAGTACATGTACATTTATTTGAACATGCATGTTTGGGAGTACATGTACATCCATGCATAAAATGTACATCAAATAATCATTTCTAGTTTAAAAAAATTATGTATGCATGCTAGTTCATCACAAGGGTAGTACATGGGGTCTTTTTATATGGATATTAGAAAATTAAACTCCTCTCAAAATTAAAACCTACTCTTTAAAAAGATCACCCTTCTCACTCCAGGAAGTACTGACCTGTGAATCATCATTATGACAGAATACTTTGATTTCAATACAGTTTACAATGTGTATTACATAATTGTCTTGTTTGTTTGGTACTTGTTGAAAGTCATTACACTAACACTAAAAATAAATTTTATAATATCCAAGATTTATCATGCAATACATGTAACATACACTTTTAAGCTGCGCGCCTCTGTCATGGAGTTGAAGTAACACACAGCTACTTAATGAACAATAGTTGTATTAAATAATGTTTTATTTTACAGTTGTTTGGAGCAGGGATTTTTGGTTTTTGTTTGTGGGTCCTGTTGGATTTTTTCATCAACCAATATGTAAATGCAGCTGAACAACTCCAAAATGTCCTTGTGATTGTCCATATCATCATTGCTGTGGGCGTGTTCCTACTTGTATTTGGTATAATTGGTATTTATGGAGCAGGTCGACCAAGACGATGGGCTCTTATTATGGTAAGTAAAGGTTAAGTTTGTGAAGAAACTGAATAGAAGATATATCAATGTATTGTCTCCTCAACATTTGTTTAATGCAAGTTTAATTTTCAAGCTTGAATGCATTTTAAGGTGCAAGTTATTTTAGACAGCACCCCTTTTTGACAATTATGAGTTATGTGCTGATTCAGACTTGGTGGGCATAAATTATAATTTGTGTTCTTAATTACTGATTATACCAAGACATAAAGTCTTGATTTCACTGATGTTTTTACCCCTGCTATATTACAGTTCATGGTACATTTGATTTCATTTTTACTTCCTCAGCCCATCACACTTGTGATTTAAGGATGATTGAAATATATGTTCTCATGGACCAAGTCCTCCAACTTTTAACACATTTCTTTAAACATGTACCATAAAAACAGGTTAAGTTGAATGAATAACAGTGTATTTCACATTTATTATTTATGAGTTATGGTCCCTTTTCTCGAGGGACTTGAATATTTCCTGATATTTTAGGTATGGCATAACCAAAATTTTTTCAAACTTTTAATACAACGCTTTGGACTATGAAATTCATGGTAATTCCGTTTATAGTTTATTTCACTTTACTTTTCGCTAGTGATGGCCCTTTATCCCTTTTTGAATGTTTTGGTGTTTGTGATTACCAGATGAACTATCTCTTGTTAAATTTGCTATTGTTTATTTTCAGTATTTGGTCTGTCTTGTTTGTGTGACCTGCACCTTGCTGGGCACTGCCATATACTGCTATGTTTATAGAGTGGAGGTAAGCTTAATGTTATGTTTTCAAGTGATGGTCAGTATATACTTATATGTTTATCTAATGGAGGTTAAGATTTGCTGTTTTGTTTATCTATCACTAATATTAAATGGAGACAAGTACTTATTTTAGTCTCAGCCTATTAGACTTTTCTCATACATCTCTTATATTACGATGCAGAATATTGAGTCTAGGGAAAAGAGTTGTAAATGGTGGCCAGTTGTGGTAACATAATGCATCCGAAAAATACTTGAACATAATTTTTTTATGACATCATATCCATTTAAAGTCCTATTCCTAAACGTGACCACCCCAAGATGTTGAGGCATTCTCTCTTTGAAATACACCTTGTTCCCCCAGGCCTTGGATTTAGAGTTAATGCCAAGGTGATTCCAAAACAAGGTCATGGGTCATCCAATCTATATTTACTGCTAGTGCTGTGTTTATCTATTCCCTTGTATCTGTTTTTTTTATTTGAGTTTATTCAGCAATACAAACTAAAAACATCTGCCTCCCACCCTAATAATTTTTTCCATAATTTGGCCCAAGAGCCAGAAAAATAACTTTGCATTGCTTTAGCCACTCCTCTGAGTAATGTATATGTTCAAGTATCAAGTAAAGTTAAAGTTTTCCATATATTTCATGTATATGAAGTTTAAGTTACATGGCGTTTCAATCTTACTTAGATTTACCTGATTAATGTGAAATATCCCTCTAAAAATAAGGAGCTCTTTACATGTTATGAATAAGCAGTATAGTTAACTCATGATTTTGTGCCCTGTTAAATGGTTTCAATGAAACACAGGGAAAATTTTGATATATATTTCCTTCCTGATTATTGCTATGATGAACAGATACAGTGATATGATTTAATGAATGAAACTCAAGTTACAATAGAAACACTTCAGTTATGATTATTATCCTAAAGGATAAAGTGTAACTATGTTTCCTGTAGATTGTAATTTAATGAGGTACATAAAAAGATTTTCAAGGAAAAAATAAAAATCTCTTACAAATGAAACTTGAATTTTTTTATTGATGTTACTCATTTGATAAAATTGAAAAAATATCCATTTGAAAAGTTTTAAATATTACATCTGACATACATTTTAGCATAATTTATTGCAGATTTACCAATAGTGTATCATTTGGGGAAAATAAACTATGCTTTTGTCCAATTCTTAGAACTTGACTCGGCAGAGTAGCCATTGAAATGACCATTCTCAATGCAGACTTTTTTTAACAATTTCTAGCTAGTTTGAACTCAAGTGAATTGACTGACTTAGTAATCTAGGTAGTTGATTTGAATTAATACCTGCACAGATCACTGTATAAAAAATACCTGCACAGATCACTGTATAAAAATAGGAGAGGAGGTATGATTGTCCATGAGACAGCCATCTACCAAATAACAGTCCTAATTAATCTTACGATCTTCAATAATGTAACTTACCACCTATATGGTGTGAGTTCGCACCTGACATTGTACCATATAAAAAGGTTTTGTTTGACTTACATGGCAGGTGATAAGGTTTGTCAGTTACCCCCTCAAAGTCTGTGGTTCTCTGCAGTACTTCCACCAGTTAAAGGTGCCTTTTAAGCTCACCTGGCCGAAGGCCATGTGAGCTATTACCATCACATGGCGTCCATCATTGTCTGTTGTAGTCGTTAACATTTTGAAAAAAGTCTTCTCCTCTGAAACTACTGATTGGATTTGGATGCAACTTTGTTTGATTGTTCCTTGGGGTATTCTGCACAAACTTTTTGCTCCCATTTTAGATCTGTTGAAAAACATGGCTGCTGTTAATAAAAATAGAACATAGGGGTCTGACCGAAGATTTTCACACATATCTCAAAAACTGTTAACTTAAGCTAAAATCTTACTAGGATGAAAGTGTTTAGCATGATAAAATCTATTTGTGGTGAAATTTTCAAGGAAATTCTTTAACTTTTGTTAGAGTTATTGCCCTTTTTTGGAGGTTTTTTTTAGGTGAATTTGAAGTTACAGTTTAAAAAATCTTCTCCTCTGAAACTACTGACTGGATATAGATGTAACTTTGTATGATTGTTTCTAATAATGGTATTCTGCACAAAGTTTAAATACAAGGCTAGACAGAGTATAGGTCCAATGAAGAAGTAATCTACTTGTTTTAAAGGAAAAGACGCCTCTGTAATAGTCTGAAAATATGATAGAATCATTTCATCTTCTTACTGAATAACTGAATCCAAATATGATGAAAAACAGTTTTGTTTTGTACATTGCATGTCTTTCTTCATTTCACATGTAATGATATGGCTGAAATTTGCTGACGTGGGGTTAAGCAACAATCAATCATTCATCATCAATTCATTTCAGTTATCAGATTTATGTGTGTATGTGTGTGTGTGTGTGTTTTTTTTTTGGGGGGGGGGGGTTATGGTACATTCAATTTTATTTGAAATTGTAGGATTCTTAGAGAGAATATAAATTTAAAAAATAAAAAAAAAACATCTTATTTAGGTTAAATAATGACTGATATTTATATTTTAGATCAAGAACAACATAGGGACACAAGGTTTACTGGGAACAATTGTAAAAGAGAAATATGGTTCTAATACCGCTGTAACTAAAGCACTCAATTACATGCAGCAAGAGGTAAGCACAAGGTTACTGGTTTATCTAATTCTCTTAGGCCTTAAGTGTAACTGCAACACCAAACTTGATGGAGATTGCTGTACATCAAAGCTACATTATAAATTTATGGTCTATCAAGTAGGATGATGTTTTCATGCATAAAACAAAAATAGTAAATGCTTATCCATTGTCCATATGTAGTTAACATTTTTTGAGTTTGGCATATTTTTTTGGTCAGATACCTCAGTTAGTTTTGGGGGAAGAAACCTGTGACCACACTTGTATCTTATTATAATTATAGCTGCATTGTTGTGGTGGAACAGAATACACAGATTATAAAGAATCTCAGTGGATAAATACAGTTTGTTCTACTGAGAGGGATCCTACAGATTGTGAGAAACATGGTCAGAACAAGGTACCATTATCATGCTGTAAGAATTCCTACATCTATGAAAACCAGCCAGAAAGTTATAAGTATTGCAGAATGTACATAGATGATACATCAGGAGGTCCACTCTCTTTAGAAAATCCAGACATGTATCAAACAGTAAGTATATTAAATGGTATAGAGTTCAAATTGGTAAATTGTTATTTTTATATTTAAATATGTTTCACTGAGCTGAGTCTCACTTTTTATTAAATTTAGAAAAATCCCTTGGAGGAATCTTCAAATTCTTATAAAAGGCAACAGAGAAAAAGTTCTGGGTCCTTTTGTGTATTTGGAAATTTTAATACATATATATTTATAGTTTTTCTCCACTCAAATGGAAATTGGGAAATTTGGTTGTTTTCCATTATAACAATTTTGCTCCCAGGTTTTTTGAATTTTTGAAAATGTAAAATATTTCATATATTTCATATCTATTTAATTACATTTATGCGTATTGTCAGAAAAAATAAGCTTGGTGGTAGCAGAAATGCAAGAATTATTAACTTAAATTTTATTTTAAGGGTTGCAACAAAGCCATAGTTAAATTTCTAGAAGACAAAGTTCTCACAGTACTAGGTCTGGTTTTGTCAATTACTGTCCTTGTGGTAAGAAAATTGTTACAATTTATAATTTAACTACATAGTTACATACATTATATATATTTAAGGGTTTATTGTTTTTCTTACTGATAAAAAATTATAGAGATCTTTAAGGTTTAAGTTAATCTCCTTTTCATTCTTGAATGCTTTGTGGTAAATTAATAGTAATGTAAAGAAAAGTTATAGCAAAAGATTCCACTATTGCAGACTGCATTGATGACAACTTCAGATCTGTGGGTCTTAGCAAGGTTATCGCCTTATTACTATATTTGTACAAAAAGATGACAGATTACTATCTGTTTATGGCAAAGATTTGTTTGTGTGTTTTTTATACGACCGCAAAAATTTGCAATCGTATTATGGTATGATGCTGTCGTCGTCGGCGTCGTCGTCTGTAGACAGGTTAGTTTCCGCACGATAACTTTTGTTCTAGTTAACCAGTCCTTTTAATATTTTGGGACATTGATAATTGGTTTGAAATAAAGGTTGGTATTGATTTTGGGGGATCTAGCCCCAACTGTTTTTTAGGGAGGGGCCATAAGGGGTTTTTCTCTTATTTGAATGCAAGTTCTCTATTTCTTGTCCAATTTTGATGG
>JARWCS010346844.1:0-11256 GCA_034783895.1 Geukensia demissa | reverse complement strand
TTGTTTTAAATTTGTCTTGTCTCTTTGGACTATGCACTTTTGATCTCTCGCATGGGTATTCTACACTGGACTTTAAACGTTTTAGAGAACATGAAAAATATAAATATATGTTCGGAAAGACAATCAGTGATCAAGTTTAATTGACTTTTGATTAAGGTTTTACAAAAGCAGGAAATGTATACATCACAAAGAGTTGTTGTTTGTGGAGGCCTCTTAACTAAAATGTCTCAATTTTTTTATGGATATGCTGCGGTTACTGTTACCTTGTGTTCTTATGGCCTTTTCTCTATTTGTAGATCTTGCCATACTTTGTCTTCCATATATTTAGAAATATGCCTGGAATGGCTGGGCTATTTATGGCCGCAGTTTTTAGTGCTTCTTTAAGGTAATGTAATTTAACAGATATATTATTATTTGTTTCACTTTTTATATATGCATGTTTCAGACAATCAGACAAGTACTAATGTATAGGTAGGGTTTGCCTCATCGGTATCTCCGAACTCATTATCTTTTCTTGTGTTTGTTGATCATTGTACGCTAAATCGAATCAACCGTATAAATATGTTTAACAGTTTAGAAATAGGAAATATGAGAAGAAGTCAAAATTACAAGCGAAATTTCATCTACAGGTTACCTTTTTGTTTCAGTAATGATTTGCTAACTGATATTATCATTTAAATTCATAATGTTTAAAAGATTGTTTTTCGTTTTTATAGCACACTATCATCTTTGCTGAATAGTTTGGCAGCCATGACGGAGGAAGATATTGTGAAGCAATGTTTTAAGAATATTTCAGACTATAAAGCTACTATTGCAGCCAAGATATCAGGTGTGAAAAGGTTTTAGATTTACAGCATTTTTCAGACTATAAAGCTACTAATAAACCAGCCAAGATATAAGATTTGAAAAGGTTTAGATTTATAGCGTAACTTTATTTTTAAAAATACCCTCATATTCATGTGTTTGTTTTCAAAGAAGAATTTAAAAGAAAACCAAAGGGACAGATAAAAGAGGAAAAGTCGACAGGCACGGCAATCTCTAGATAATGAACAAGACGGATTAATTGATTGATTGAATGGTGCTAAGCGTCCAGTGGCAAATATTTTATGCATATTTAGGACAAGAGCATATTGATGTAAATATTTGTAAGAAAACAAATATACAAGTATGTAGTCTTTTATAGGATGTATCACTTTTTAGGCGGACTGCACCTTTAAATTATGGATATGATAACAGCGCAATGATACTGACAATATTGAAGCTACTTTTTCATAATTTTTTAATGATTGCTTTTCAGTTGTTTTCTTCGGATTGATTGCCATAGCATTTACCTACTTTTTCGCAAATGTTAAAGGCATAATTTCTCAGGTAATACGTAGTCTAGAAAGAATTTATAAAATCTTACAGAATACTAATAAATTGTCATCAGTGTAATAAAAATGCATAAAAACGACCTTTTCAAAATAAGTTATCAAACATGTAAAGACGAAATGTCGAAAAAGTCGATAGACAACCACAGGGAAAACAATAACCTTATAAAACTATTTAAAACCTTAATTAAAAGTTATGCAATACTTTCGACTACTTTTGTTAAAATTGCAATAAAAATGTACATGCAGACTGGTCACTATGTCATTTTCTCTGCAATATTTTACTGCTGAAAAATTTAGATAACAAAAAAGATCGGAAATACTATCCTTATTGGAGGACAGCGTATCAAAGGAAGATGAATACGTAATATTCATATACAAATCGGAGATATTCATGAATCGTAAAATGGGAAGAAAACATTACTGCCATGAGAAACATTCCTCTTTCAATAGGGAGAATTCATCACTTTCATTTGTGTTGCCGTTTTATACAATAGCACTAATGGTTTAATTTTGCTTCACTGAAACTTCTCCTGAAACTGTCTCTGATGGATACATACAAATCAGTATTTAAAGAGTATGAACAGGTAAATTATTCTTTTTTCTACCGAAATTAAAAAAATATATATTATCTTTTGTAGTTAAGTACAACCTTTACCTCATCGATCAGTGGACCAATGACTGGCCTTTTTTTGCTGTCTGTATTTTACCCATGGGCTACGAAAAGGGTAAACTATTTCATTTTCATCATTTATCTTCAAACCAATATTAATCAGGTTCCGCATAAGTCAAGCAACTGAAAACATTTGTATTTTAACTTTTTGATTTTGCACATGTAAATAGAACACTGAAACTCCATTAAACCATTTCATTCTACCAAGCATTCTCCGTTTGTACATATATCTATAGACACTGATGATCTATACAATGGTGTCAAGTTTACTACATGCTGGCCTTGTTAGCACAAGCAAAAGCGAATAAAAATTATCAAATTAAAAGGGGAAAATCCATCATTTATAGACGTCAAGTTATTACATTACATTTTGACGAATCGTTATAACAGATCAGCATTAAATCGGACTAATCACCAACTCTTTCTAAACTAAACTGGATATAATTCTTCATATTTTCACACATTCTTTAATCGTTAGCTGAAGATGTGCATCTGAGAGAATTTTTCATAAGTTAAATTTAAGTTTGAACATATGTTCATGTCTTACATTCCAGAGTGCAATTTTTGGAACCCTTATGGGCGTGGCCTTAGTTTGGTGGTTATCAATAGGAAAGAGTCTTTCAAAGTCACTGCGAACAACTCCATTCCTTCCATCAGGACCAGTAGACAATTGTTACATTAACAATGGAAGCGTTATAACAGATAGTTTTAACTCTACACAACTGTACAGTGCGTACAACGTTACAGTAACAACACTATCACCTACCTTTATAAGTGAGCCGTAAGTTAGTTGTTTGTTGATCATGGTCTTGTCTGTTTTCCGACTTAATTTCTGTCTGCCCCTTTGCTATCTCCGAATTCCTGTAAGTCCCATTCAATAATAATGTAATAATGTGAAATGCAGATCGAAGTTTTGACTGAAAATATTCGTTGGCATGTTTAGTTGCAGTTGATGTATCCATATACTCACCAATATATATGCAGCTTGTTTTTAAAGGTTGTGGTTTTATCAATTTCAGGGGTAGTTTTGACAGGGATGTCAATTAAAAGCCAATACAAGCGGCCTGCTTGAATACAATTGTTAAGGAATTTCCTTTTTTGAAACCCGTATTAAAATCTAATCTGACGTAAAGTTGTTTCACTAAGGGAACGACCATTTAACTATGAGGGGGTACGGTTTTTCACCAAAAAATATTATGATGCCCAACTTTATGAAAAAAATCTGGATAGGCAGGTAACAAAAAAATATTTTAAAGCCACTTTCCCCCATATAACGTAATATTTAAATTTGAATAAAATGTGGCTCATCGCTGCAAAAAAAAAAATTATAGTTTTTTTTCTGTCTGAGAAAAAAAACCATTACCCCTTAGTTTCATTGAACTTAAAATTTAATGCACATCATCAAAAACATGTTGTATTTTTCATTTTTTCTTAATCCATAATTCCTGCGAGCAATAATCGTAAAGCAACATAATCCAAATTCAAGGATAATAACGATGCTTTTAAAGACATGCGTAAAATAAAGAATGATTGGTCGTTACTCTTGGTGTGACTAAAATATTTCTCTTTACGTTGCAGACAAGGACTAGATAGATACTATTCCATTTCATACCTGTGGGTCAGTGTTCTGGGACAGGCTTTCACAATTTTCTTTGCTATAATAGCAAGTCTCATTGAAGGTAATTTACTTCTTTAAAGTTGATTATCATGCAAAGCTTGTTTACAGGAAAATTTCAATTTTAGTTTAATATATAAGCCTTCGAATGTTAAATTTTGATTGATACCAGAATTATTTGGATATAATCCAATAAATGTTAGCCCATGCACAAAAATTTTAAGGTTTCAGGTATGGTAGCTAACCTTTAAGTAAGGTAGTTAGTCATTTATATCTGATTCAAAAACCATTACCGAATTCAGTTGGTATACCTATATTAAAAGAAATTCAAACCTAAATAGAATTACTACAAAACATTTACATCAGTTGATTCGTATTAATATTTCACTTTATTTTTTTCAAGTAAGCAAAACAAAACAATTAACATGAGAAAGTCTGGTGTCCTTCAGAATTTTTTTCCTATACACAATGAGTACAGATTCTGACCTAGACTAAACCGATTTACAAATGTTCAACTAAAAAAAATAAGCAAATATAAGTCAGATTGTTAATGGGTTATAGAAATCAGGAAATAGAATACCCAATTGGTTGAAAACCGCAGGGTCAGTCAAGAAACATCAAATCCGGCTATAGACATGGCAAACTCGAGAACAAGTCGATGACGACACACGAAAGAAAAGCAAACACAGAGAACCGGTTAATCTGAACATGGTCCTCACCAAAAAGACGAATGAAAGTATATTTAATTGTGGGCCACTGATGAAAGGTTAGTTCTTGAAATGCGCATATAGCATATCAAAACTCACCAAATATATTCAACATGGGTAAACTTTATATTCCGATTTCAGGTGTTCAACTCTCGGGTTTCTTCATTGTTATCTCGATAAATAAGCTATCTGTGTAGATTATTATTATACACATCTGATAAGAAACACGGACGACGACGGCTTTAAAAAAAATAAGATGGAATGCTGCAAATACGACAACCCATTCCTCATTTAGACTTTGAACAATTTCATCTGTGAACAAAGTGCTTTTCTGAATAAACCTTCAACAGGTACCATACATTTCCAGACAATACCAAAATCAATGCCCACACGCCAAACCGTCTACTTTCATGCAGTTTTTGTGACGGCGCAAATTTCCAAAAGTGAAAAGATCAAGATTAAAATGATCTACCAGATGAAAATAACCCTCTATCTCAACACAACTTCCATTAACGAAGAAACAACGTTTTCCAAAACAAGGAATTAAAGGTAATATGTAATATGTTAATATATTTTGTCAGGAGTACCTTCATCTGAATCGATTGATGTTAGATTCGTGTTGCCGTTCTTTGACCAGTTGTTCCCTTGCATTCCTAAACACATTAGGAAGAAGTTATATTTTGGTGTACCATTCGAAAAGGTAGGTACTTAATTCTAGAATGACGCAGAATACATGAAGTCAACAGTTTTCTACCTATGCAATCAAATGTAAAAAA
This sequence comes from Geukensia demissa, assembly GCA_034783895.1. Lineage (NCBI taxonomy): Eukaryota > Metazoa > Mollusca > Bivalvia > Mytilida > Mytilidae > Geukensia > Geukensia demissa. The sequence goes on along the minus strand of JARWCS010346844.1, from coordinate 6,115 downwards.
AAACCGTAAGGGAGACGAATGAGGCGATAACTGCAAGGGGATATAATAACATAACGAAACTCACAATATGCAAAGTATATGAAATAACAGAAAATCATTTGAGTAATAATTCTGTTATTTTATATATATGATCCCATAAACAGTACTGGTACTATTAGTAACTTGTAAAAGTTAAAATTTGTATATATGCGAAAATATTATTACTAAGTAATTTTACAGAAACCGTAAATTCACCAAAAGAAGATTAAGTTGATAAGAGATCAAATATAGAGAATTCTATATATTTTACAATTTGAAATCACCGACGCAGAATTTTACAGAAACCGTAAATTCATCAAAAGATGATTAAGTTGATAAGAGATCAAAAGTCAGTTGCTGCTCCAGAAGCCTTTCCTCTTCAGAGAGTTTTTCACAAAAAGTAATACAAACAAGGAAACAAATTCTCAAAGAAATTACTTGAAAATTTCCACCATATCTAAAGAAAAAATCGAAAGTTATGAAAGCTGCTTTTTGCAACCATTTCTTTAACTAAAAAGGGTTCCAGATAGATAACAGATAACATGTCTCATCTTTTGCATTGTCATGTAAATTTTCTATTTTTGCATTAGTTAATGTGCCGTTAAAATACCATAATCGTTCTTCGAGCAATCAATTTACATATGTGATCATTTCATATGAATACAATTTTTAATTCAAAATCGTAGATATAAATATAGAAAAATGATAAAGCAATTGGGTGCAAGTTTTTTATGCAAGTGGTTATTAGGCTGAAAGAAGTGTTTGTAATTTAACCATTCGATACCATACGAAGTGCTTTTTTGGATTAACATTCGACTAGTTTTCTCAATGCTCAACGTTTAGGAAACTAAAAGTAATCGAAATATTGGGTGCACAAAATTTTGAAGTGGTAAAAAACATACATGTACATGCCATGCTATTTTGTCATCATGATTTTTTATCATTTTTGATGTATGAACTGCAATTTATTACAAAAAATACGTTTCAATTATAATATCTGAGTGACCCCTATTACATCATAAACAACAGGGAAAGCATCATCAAATAGCCTGAGGATATAACAGCATTTCGTATAGGCACCACTAGTGTCTAGTTGGTCTTGACATCCCTGGCCTCAAACCATTCCTTATGGTCAGTATCCAGTCAGGCATCCTCCTCCTATGAATTTGCCAATTGGAGGTTATGGTAGGATTCCAGATGACTCGGTACTGGGAAACACTACCTGACTTCTGTTGGTTCTCTTTTACAGGGTTATGACAGTGAAATAAACAGAGGTCAAGTCTTTCTTCGTTCAGTTGGATCGTTATCTTGGTACTTCCCAGCTTTTATTAATGGCTTCATGCTGGTTTTACATTATCTAAAAAATCTGAGATTTTAGAGAAGTCCAATGTAAATGAAAATTTAAAGAATCATCTTTTAAAATCTTCTGTAAATACAAAATTACCAATGTTAAATAATATAGAAATTTTAGGTATGCTATATGTACATTTCAAGGAGTAACCTCTCGTCTGTATCATTAGAACCGAAACATAGGAAGTCAAAGATTCAAATATAGCAAAGAAGCACTCAAATCCAAACAAATCGAAATGGGAAGCCAAATCCGACGGTAGGGACAACTACTAAGTGCGTTACTTTTCGAGGCCTTTCCGTAATTTCACTGACAAGAACTTTGGACTTGGAGCAAGTTCAGGAGGCTATCAGTAAAAATCCAGCTCTTGTTAATGGAAATGTCCTAGTTTCCAACTTCGTCAAGCTCTGCACCAGATGGTCCTTCCTTTAATAGAAGAAGGAAGATTGTTAATATGTCGTAACCTTCAGTTTTCTAATAAATCGACTAGTTTTAATGGCTCTTAGAAGTCGTCTTCTCGCGCCTAGGTCATTGCCCTCTCGTACCTTAATTACACCTCCAGTAGGGAAAGATTCGTTCACGATTCCTATTCCCACAATTCAAGTAGAAGAATGATTATACCTTTTTCAGAATCGGTGGTCAGAGTTCACCAAAGACACTTGGGTGTTGTCAATAATTAGAGAGGAATTAGCACTCAGTTCAGATCTCTTCATCCTCTGTCTCTGGTTCCGATTCCGTTGTCTTTACCAAAGAACAGTACGAACTTTTGGGTTCTTTCGGAGGTGGTTTCTACACTTCTCCTCAAACAAACTGTAGAAATAGTGTCACTATCTCTTCTGAATCCGGGGTTTCATTCTCGTCTGTTTCTTGTTCCCAAGAAAACAGGTGGAATGAGGCCTGTTATAGACCTGTCACTTAGTGGCACTTTCTTTATAATTCCATGTTTCAAGATGGAAACAAAAAGAAAAATAGGGCCTTCGATTCGTCAATTTATACAACTTCAGTGGATTTTTCGGACAGTAATTTTCATGTCACAAGTTCTCCATTGTACAGGAAGTACCTTCGTTTTATTTAAAGCCATTAGATTTTCCAGTTCAAAGCTCCGCCTTTTGGCACTGCTTCACCCTTTGGTTTTTACCAAGGTTACGCAGACAGCTATGACACATTTTCATTCTATTGGTATTCAGATCCATTGTTATCTGGAAGATTCTCTTTTAAAACTCTTTCGAACTCTTTGGTCTCGTACTTAAACAGCAATCAATCTACTTTTGGAGTTCGGGGTTCTAGTTCCGTGGGAAAAAAGTCCGAGATAAACCTTCTCAGGATTTGTATTTCTGGTGAAATTCACTATAGGACAGATCTAGGTCTAGTGTTCCCTACAACAGAGAAATTCTTTCTTCTTTGTGAAAAAATTCAACTGTTTCTTTCTGTCACAGCTCGCCATTTTCTACAGCTGCTGTGATTTATAAACTCCTCAGCAGATGTCATTCCTTTGGGACATCTACATATTCTTCATCTTCAATTCTATCTTCATCAGTTCTGGATGGTTATACATTCCCTCCTTTCTAATTTTTGGGTCCGATTTTTCAGAGGATTGCAAATGAAAGTTGCAAGATCATACAAATTGCTCCAGCCTGGCCAAAATAATCTTGGTTTCCAGTCTCCCCTTCATCTCCTGGAATTTTTATACTAGGGAATTTGAATGGGTTATTATGGGTATATTGGCTCACATGCGTAATGCTTGGTATATCAACCCATTTAATATAGATGCTTTCCTCGTTGTTTATGACGCAATAAGGTCAGAATTTATAATGGTAAGTATTTATTTAATATTACTCAAAAATTAATAATTTACTTTCTGTGTTAACTCACTTGATAACTTTTTTTCACTCGAAAAAAGCATATTGAACTTGTTTTCAGTAAACTGCGCGCATTTACTGAAGAAGTACCTGTTTTAATATGTATTTGAATTTGATATAAATACTGTTAAAAATCTAAATAAATTTAATGCTTATAATTGGTATGTTTATTCTTTAGTTTCACCTTTGGTCACGGAAAAAGTGCCGGATTTGTATCCAACACAACATGTTTAAATCTTCTACATGTTACATGCTCCTGTCCCAAGTCAGGATTGTGGTCAAAGGGTAGTCATTGTGCCGTTTTTGTATTTTTTCTTTTCATTGCAATACTTACTAACATTTCGGAATTTCACCTTTCCTTGTCATATGATCGCGTCGATTAAGAGCTCGTTACATGGAGTGGATTCCACCCGTGTTTAAAGGCCTTGTGGAGACCATTATATTTTGAACTGTCGGTCGTTTCTAGTTGATGCAATGTTCCTTGTTATCTATCAGATATCGGGCTTAATTAAATGACACGTAACCTGAGGTGATTCGCAAAAGCAGCATACGACCGCAAAACGTACGTAGGTAAACGTTGAATTAATGAACATTTGGTTAAGTGTGAACAGAGTATTTTGCTGACACAATAATAAACTAGAAAAATTAATGTGCTTGACAAAGTGTTGGAAACAGTAATCATAAAAAATCCATCAAAATCAGCTGAAAAATAAAAATTTTACATATGATTATTGTATTCAGGTAGACCCTTTATCTTGAAACCCGTAAGAGATCGGGAAAATCCAGTAAAAATTTCTGGAAGCTCTCATTGAGACAAATCAATTAAAAAACAACCCATCAAATCCGGATGAAAAATAAAAATTTCTATATTCTGCATTCCTGCAAAATTACCTTTTTTATTGTTTGAGTCCTTTAATATAAAATTTTCTAAATGCTACAAATTGCTTCTAAAAACTTATGCTGAAATTTCATATGGAACCCTTTGCAAAAAAAACACAAAACATCAAAGTCGAATTAGAAAATAAAAGTTCCCAAAATAAGGGCATGTCCCTTTTATTAAACCCGTATAAATAACAGTAAAAGATGGGTTATAGCACATGTGGATGTAAGTTGGCTTCCTCATGGAGAATACATTTTCAAAGAGAACATCCACATTTATATCATACAAGAAAAAAAAATTCCAACAAATTATTAGAAAAAAATATTTTAGTCCTTCCCCATAAACTGGAGGTCAGCTTTATCTTTATCTACAATCAAAACTCAATGCCCCAAAAAAATAACAGAGTTACTTCGCAAGCGCAGCATGATACGACCGCGGCATGTTGAAATTTGAAAGGTGAACAAATGGTCCTCTGGGTAAGTGTGGACAAAGTATTTTGCTGGATAACAATAATGTGTTGGAGACAGTAATGTGCTGGACACAGTAAAGTGCTGTGCACACCATAATATGACTAGATAAGTGATCTTTTGACCCACATCATCCTCAAAACTAGTGCTATTTTCATAAGGAATGATTTAGAAAAAAAAACATCAGAATCAGATGAAAAATAAAATTTTTCCATATTATACGAAATTTAATTTTTTCCCCAATTTGACTCCTTTAAGCTAAAAAATGATTAGACATAAAGAAAATCTGTTGACACACTACTGAAAGCCCTCAATGAGACTAATCAAATGAAAAAAAAATCCCATCAAAATCCGATCAAAAATAAAATTTCCCCACACAATGACGCAAAATTACTCTTTTCAGCCAATTTGACCCCTGTTATCTTGAAAACTGTAAGAGATAGAGAAAAGCTGTTGACATACTGCTGAAATCCAATGAAAAAACATCAAAATCCGACGAAAAATAAAATTTCCCCTACCCCAGATATCGACATTTTTGGGCCCTTTCAACCCTTTTTTTAACAAAAACCGTAAAAGATGAACCGTACATAAACCAGGGTGGGTTCAGTTGCTCCGAAATGGTAAGCATGTAAGTCATAATGGAGCAGTTCAGTTGACAGTGACCACGTTTTATGATTTATCACAAACTTAATATTTGTCAATTGTTTGTTATTTCATACATTGCATTAAATTCATAGTGGTATTCTGTGAAACACTAATTTGCTCTTGTATCACGAACATACAATCACTGAAAAATAAACGTTATTGTTTTTGACAAATGTGTTTTGGTTGGCGTTCAAATTGAATACAAGATATTTACAAATACTGTATGGTTTTTACTGGAGATGTGTAATTAATTCATAATTTATTCAAATCAAATATTATATATATATTTGTCTCTACATTTGCATTTTTAACTTTTCAGAGAGATATTTTATTAGAAAAGTATGGAAAGTGTAACACCAATGAAGATACAGAGCTCATTCCACATCATCCAAACAATGAAAATCAGACACTTTTATCTCAAGGAATTAACACCAAGTCCGTATGTTAAGTAGAAAAGAACTGTTCTGAACTGGACAAGTTTACGAAGACTTAATTTACTTGTAGTGTATTGTAATTCAGTTACTCAACAGTCTTGTTCTCTAATGTATTGTACATGTTTATAGTTATTATAGTAATACAACCTATATATTCAAATTCAACACGTCATAATTGTCCATACTATATGTGTGTTATTTACAAAGGTGTTTTGTTGTTCTACTGGAGAAATGTAAATACAGAATTTCTACAAAAAAGCTTGTTTCTACTGGAGATATGTAATTTATTCATATTAAATGCAAACTTGTGTGCATTTTCGACAATTAATCTTTATATATACAGTCCGCCAAAAGTTAAGCATCTCCTTGGTTTTGATAATATTTATGTTTTTGGACAGACAAAAAATGGTTTAGACGTTTAATTTGCTGGTAAACCTTTATTTCTTTATTAAATATGAATCAAC
>JARWCS010346833.1:0-11256 GCA_034783895.1 Geukensia demissa | reverse complement strand
AACTTGGCATCCTGTGGCGTTAAAATTTCCCGGCCTAACCCCCATCTAGCCTCTATTATGATTTATTGTTTGATAACTTGTCCTCGTCCTGAATATGCATGAAATATTTGACACTGGACGTTAAACAACAATCAATCAATCATAGGAAATGTGGCATGATTGTCCATAACCAGCCATCCACTAAATGACAATTTAAAGTTCTACAGGTCCCATTTCGGCCTTCAATAATGAATCGGAATCCATACCATAACGGAAGCTGTAAAAGGCCCCCAAAAACAAAATATAAAACTACTCATAAAACACGAAAATCGACCTAATCTCTTGACAAAATGGTAAACAAATTACAATAAATGACTCATTAAACAAGGACAACCTCGGGACTACAGGTTCCTGGCTTAGGACAGGCAAATTAGTTATGTGGCGGGGTTTCACCGGTTTGTGAGCGCTCAACCCCCTCTTACCTCTCAGTGGTGTGACAAAACAGCAATGAAAACACACGATAAAAAAGGTTGAATGAATTCAACACTTGAGATCGGTACTGAAAACTAACAACAAATATAATTAAAAGTTGATGACCCTCGGCAAAATCATATTTTGAGGGTCTAAAAGGCCTTTTGCCAAAAACTGTTGGGTAAAATGATTTTCTTCTACCAAATAATTTTCTAAAGATGGTTTTCTACTAAAATGTATTTTTTGTGCTAATTGAAACTAAAAGCTAACATTCAAGAAATGTTCTTTTGGTGCATCTGGTAAATTATATACACACAGCTAAATTAATTGATTGTTATTTTTTTTTAAATACAAGATAAAATGATATGTGACCTGGAAGTGCAAGAACACAGCCGCGGATCCAGGATTTTACGTTAGGGGGCGGGGATGGTAGGCGAGGGGTCTGTGGACAGCCTATGTCCCCAGCGGGTTCAGGGTTCTTATTTCATAAGACGTAAATCAAAATACTGAAAAAATCAGCATTATATACTCTTTCATTTTGTTGCGTTTGGTTGGGTTAATTAACTCTGCCTTCAAATGCTTTCCGATAACTACCATGTGCGAACACGTCTCTGCTGGCCCCACGCCTGCTGTCGACCCTGTTTCAGTTTTCTGTGTATTTAGAGCACAATGTGTAAAATTTAGTTTATGTTTCAAGTTCAGAACGTGGTTTGTAATTTTTTTTAATCAATTATAGTTCCGAATTTTGTAACATATTTTTAGAGGTTGTCGACCATTTCGAGGTTTTGTTATATGATTGGTTACTGTGGTTGTGTTGTTTCTTGTTTACCGTTGCAAGTATTCTTAGACAAATGTGTCTTTCCCCTTTTTATACAAACATTTCCGCATTGTTTTCCCGTTGTTTTGCCTCTATATTCACCGATGGAGTTTATATAGGCGTAAATTCAATAACACTGGTTCTTATCCCTAATCTTCTGTCATTTCTGCTGTTCACTGTTTTATCGTTATTACTTCGACTATTTTGCTGTAAATGTCCATCGGCTTATCTTTTTCACAGCGGCTTTATATTTTACAGTACTTCATATTCTTTTCTTTTTCTATTGCCCCCAAGAGCAGGCGGGGTAGAGAAAAATTAAGAACGTTCAGTTTCTCCGCCTGCAGGTAGAACTCCCAGCTAGCCCCTTTCATGATTTATTGTTTGATTACTTGCTCTCGCCCCTAATATACATGAAAAATTTGCCATTGGACGTTAAACAACAGTCAATCAATCAATCTTTTTCAGATGTGAAATTCCAAGGTAAATTACAAATTCAATCCATAAAACAAAGTGTCATCTCTTGGAACTTTTTAAAATGTAGATATTTTAGAATTGAACATGACACCGATGACGTTCAATCCGATTCTTACACTTCCAGATTTAGGATAAAATCAGTGTTCCCAAAGCTCTGCAATTGTACATAAACTCGTAAACGCACTAAATTCCATGGTTAGAATAATCGACAATGCGCACAAAAGATGTGATGTGTCAATTCTGAATATCACATTGAAATTGGCTTATCTCTCTTACAGCAGATGTGCATTTTAGTGGTAATTTCTGAAAATCCTTTCTTCTAAGGCCATTGGCTGTTGAAAATTAATCTTATATTCAACATTTGAAAGAAAGCTTGGCGCTGACTTAAATAGCCAAATATACTATTCTAAATATCTCAATGAAACTTATGATGGTAATTCCATCTTTGGTCGATTTCCTATAAGACTATTAGACCTTCCATCAATTGAAACTTACCTAGCCACTATACACACATGGAATTATGATATGAAGTGCAACCACGCGGTGTCTTCAAATTAAAAAATATGCAATTCTGTCATTGGTCATTTTTCTGGAAGACCTGTTATCTTTTTGGAAAAAAAATCAAGCTACATACAAAAACGGTTTTAGATGATCAGTTCCAATGATATGGAGTTTTAAATTCGAAAATATGGCAGTTCCACCTTTTATTAAATTTTCAAAAACCTGTTATCTTTTGGAATATCACCTAGCAACCATATATCTTTGTCATTCATGGTCTTTGATGCTTTTTATAAATGTTAAACATTGAAATACCTTCAATTATGGAGATCTTAGAGTAGGAATTGGTTGTGGTCCTGGGGCCTTATTTTCGAAACTTTCCTAAGATTATCATAAGATATATCTCAGACGATGATTTAGGATAATCTTAGAACTATCTTAGGACATGTCTGAGATGCCGTACCAACGGTCTCCTAGGATTTTCCTAGCTAGGATATCCTAACTATATCCTTGAAATGCCCTAATTTAAATAGCAAAAATGTCAACTTCCATGTTGTGATGCAAGCTTGGTGCAAGTAGGTATAAATTGATGAAAATAATTTAGAAATAATATATATTTTTTGAAAAAGGGAAAAGCTGACATATTTTTATTATGCATGCAAAGATCAAAGGAATTAAAGACGAAAAATAATACCCAATAGAAGTTCAAAGGTAAAAATCGTCCAATCGTAGCTTAACTGTGAATAATGTGTCTAGATTGAAAACAACAATATTAAAAAACGTCATCCAAATTTTACAGGTATTAAACGAGCTTCAAACACTACTAGATGAAGTAGAGAAAACAATACAATTTTCAAGCTATCTAATTTTGCAACATGCAGTTCCAAAGTTTAGGAATAAATATGTAAGAAAGTAAATTTAGGAATACTGACATTAAAAGAAGCGTTGATGCACTACATAAGAAAGTGTCTTTTTTCCTTAGGATTCAATGCAAATATCGATAGATCGTGGGAGCCATCTTGAATTTCCATTCGGCAAAAGAATAAGTTTTTGTAGGTGATCATCCAATGATCATATTTTCAACATAACAAAGCAATTTGCTAAGATTTCAAAGATGGCTATGATTGCCTTGTTTTTAATTCCAGTGAGCACGCACCCAAAACAAAATTTAAAAATTGGTAAACAACCCTCTAGACAACACTCCTTCCAAAGTTATTTGCAATTGCAATTGGTAATGTTTTTACAAATGAAAATTTCTTTCCAATAAGGTTCATTATTAATTTATCTCATGTCATATCAACCAACTTCAATGTCCTATCGGCAAACGATTCAAAACTTTGTTAGAGGATTACGCTATTATCATTCCTGCACTATAAGCCAAGTTTTATTTTTCATCGACAAAACAATTTGTTACATTATTATTTGCAATTTGCAAATATAAAACAGATGAAAATGTGTCCTATCGAAAAAATATTTGTTCAATTATAGCCGATCAAAACACTTTTTTGGCTCTTATAGCAACGCTTTTACTCCGACCGGGAAACGATTCACATTTTTGGTTTAGGCCATTGGGAGGAACAGATCTGCCAAGTTTGATTTGATTAAGCAGTTTCGATCGCATTTTGTTTTTTCAGAATTAATACTAAAAATTATAACTCGCTTGTGTTTTGAATGTTCCTTGGTGGTTCTTTTATGAATTTTATCTGATGACATTCATTTCCTTCCAGACAACCTTTAAAAGAAAGAACATGGAATGCATGCCAGGAAGGATTCTAACAAATATTCAAAAGTCAAATTTTTCTGCGTGTAAAGAGCTTTTCTGGATTTACCTTCATCACACACGCATAGACGGCCTAACTTTAATAGTTACATAGGACTTCATATGTTAACATCTGACATCTAACATGTAATTGCATTTTTTATTTTAATCCTGAAAAACTTTAATAGATATTAATAAATTGTAAAAAGCAGAATTAATTAGAAAGTCATGTTTCATTTTGTACCAGTTCCTACCTACCATGAGATTGTTTTTCCAGTGAGAGATTCAGTCCCTAAAGAGCTTGTTAAACAACTCAAATAAAACCGTTAAAAAATTAAACAAAACTCAGTGAGCAGAGTATTTTGGAGGTACATTGTAAGTCCCTTTTTCCTGTTCAGAATAAGACGGACGCCATTGGAAATTTTGGCTTTGGGAAAAGTAATTAGAAAACCATCTATCCAATGAAGCCACGTTTAACAGGTAAAATACATAAATATGTCGGGGTAGACAATTATTGTTTTTGATTTCTTAATCTTCATTTTAATTACAAATTTACATTTTTTTACAAAATTTAATGGCTTCTTGACGAACAACAGACTTTACTGACGTTGTTAAAAAATAAGTTGTTCTATTCGGAGTGAAAGTCATGTAATAGTGGAAGCACTGGGCCAATTTCACACCAGGTTGATTTGCAGCATTTTGATAGGTTCTTCAATATGATAATGAAATGATATGGGGAAAATGCCCAACGGACATCACTTCAACCACAATAAAACAAAGTGAATTTATAAATCTAGAGAACAAGGTCTTCAACAAAGGTGGAAAACTACTCCTTGTGAAAAGCTCTTAATCGCTAAATTTAAAAATGTTTGTACGTAAAGTAATATTGCTCCTACCAGAATATTATAAAAAAATGTACATGTGACAAAACATGTAATACAAAGACAAACCTTTGACCACAATTCCTGACTTGGGACAGGCATTAGAGGCATGTGCTGGGGTAAAACTATTTTAGTAGGATCCCAACAACCCCCTTTAAAACTCAAATATATTTACCCAATCCGACTAAACAAAAATTAATGTAATTAGAAGATACATCTCTAATGAATGCTCGCAGCTACTGAAAGCAAGCTGAAGGTGAGATTCCTGAAGATTAAACATCAAACTGTCAACACAAGATGTTATCAAAGTATGACCGACGATTGAATAGTGTGTTATCAATAAATGCGAAGAAAGACAAGATACCATTTCTAACAAATGTGAAAACTATTGTCCCCTAAAACCGACGAAGTGAACTGAAAAATTAAAGGATGCAAATATAGAGAGTCACTTGTAATACAAAGATAAAATTACATTGATAAATTTAAACATGTCCAATTTTACCGTTTTAACTTCATCATTACAAATAGAGGAAAAAGCAACAAGAAACCCATTTTAAAAAGCCCAGAAGTTTATCCAATTGGTACTGGTCAAACTAAATTACGGCTGTCAATTATAGAAGATAATGTTGTCAATGACTAAATTTCTGGGTTCCGACATGCGAGAGTTGGATATTCCACCTACTCTCTACGGTACTGATACATTACCGATGTAAGTAAATCCGTTCAAATGTAACAAAATCTTTTGAACTACAGCTAGATCAAGTGGACCAATACAAATACCTAATCTTTTATTTGGTGGTTTACAAATCATACGACTACAATTGTTAATGACCAATCGACTCTTTGCAAAATACCTCTGTTTTTCACAAATAATTGAATTTGCGCCATCAAAATCAAGGTATTGGCTTTCCCATATAACTATTAAACTAAAAACAACAATTCATTATATAGTTTTATTTCCTGTTTTAACTTTTACACTGACATATGTTAGTTCTATTTTACAAAACAACATTATAAATATCAAGTAGTCAAAATTTCTAAGTTAAAATCTAGGTTATATTTTTCATATATAACAAAAAATATAAAAAGTGATAATGCCCTTTTTAATAATTTATTTACATTTAGCTGTATTCATTACTTAAAATGCATTACAATAAAACAGCCTAAAGAACTGTTAAATGATATTATAATAAACCAGTTAGTTTGGTAATACAAAATGAGTATCTCGGTTTTCTCTATTAAAATACGCTATATTTTGGCTTCCTGTTTCAGTTTGTTTGGATATGATTTCTTCATTTTTACGATGATTGGATCTCGGTTTTTGATTCTAATGCTACTGATGAGAAGTTACTTTTTGCGCATGGAGCATTATTTATTCACCATTTTGAACTTTTTAAAACATGTCCAGTGGGATTGTATAAGAATGCTTCAACGCACGTTTCCATTGAACCGTTCAAACCAATGATATCCCAGGTGATTTGTTATCTGTATTCTGATTGGATTCTTTAAGCGCTCCATTCAATTGCACGTAACATGAGTAGAACAGGATTCAGAAATTACTAATAATAAACGTATTTGATTAATTTGATTAATAATACACTTGTCAGGGTTCCGGGGTCAGAGGGGACAGTGAATATATATTAACTCCCGTGCAGGTGTAGAATGATTAGTTAGAAATTGGATAATTCATTTACGCCAAACTGACAATTATTTCTCCTAAAAATTCCCCTGCCAAATATGTCGTTGAATAGGCCAACCTTCTACAACATGATGAGTTGTAGCGGTCTCAGGCTACTTAAAATTAAACAAGTCAAATAACACCACCTTTTACTACCAAAAAAAGCCAAAACAAAGCAATAGATTTATGCTGAAAGAGATACGCACATATAAATGTAATTCCCAGTACAAGGATACAGCATTTATATTAAAAAATATATTTGCAGTCGGATTCAGGGAGCTACCTTGATAAATTTTTCACAAACTTTTATAAATAGGTTGTAGTAAGGAGGAGTCCTGTTATTTCTAGAAATAAAAATAAAAATACAAGATATAAAGGTTTACTTTGATTTTTTACACACGTTAGCTAGTAATCATCAACAGGTTTATTCATAAAATATATTCCAATCAGATAGCCTTTTACAGGTGAACGCACAGATTCACGTCAATGATTTGGTTTAAATTCCCAACGTCACTGGATGGCCTTGTTGCAACATTTTCTGACTTTACCTGTTTGGATAGGTGAAACTAGAATAGACGGATGTACAAAGGAAAAAATGTCAGCAGCTTAAAACTGTTTTGTATCTTTAATTTATTGATTGATTGTTGGTTGTGTAATAACGTCCAGTGGCAAATATTTTATGCATAATCAGGACAAGTATAATTTAAACAATTATCAAAAATTACCGAAAGTGGTGATGGGGCAGTACACAACAGGGCAACGGCTTTTGACTGCCACTTGAAAATGGGAGGAATGGGTAGTGACGAAAAATTTAGCCTTTTGTAGCGGCATTAGCCTGTTCTTTTTAGAAATCTCCAAAAGGATCTTTTACATGCATGGAGCGTAGCATTCTCGACACATGTCACCCACTATTGTCCACGGCCCACCTGGGGAATCGCGCTGGGTCAGAGGCCTAGGGCAACTCCGGTGCCAAGCCTGTTTTAAATGTGGCTGTCTTAGACAGCATGCACATTTGGAATGTTGACATCCCCTTAAGTCCATTCTATACAGATTTTTCAAAGACAAGTTTACAAATTGCGACACTGTTGCTTATTATTAATGGTATCTGTAATAAAAAATTACCAATGTTGAATAAATATGGGGAATTTTAGTATGCTACATGTACATTTGAAGAAATAACCTCTCATCAGTAGCATTAGAACCAAAGCATAGTAAGTCCAAGATCCAATTACATCTACAGAAGCACTCAAAAACAAACAAATCGAATTGGGAAGCCAAATCCGACGGCAGGGACAACTACTGGTGCTATACATTTAGAAGCCTTTCTGTATTTTCAGTGCTTTAGAATTTTTACAAATGCTGTAAAAAATTGTTTGATAAATTTCATGTCAGAAAAGTCTGACGACTGGGCTGGTGAATACCCACGGGGACATGTGTTCCACCAGCATCGACCCAGTGGTTCAAAATACAAAATTACAAATGTTGAATATGAGAAATTCTGGTATGCTATATGTACATTTTAAGGAGTAACCTCTCATTAGAACCAATACATAGGAAGTCCAAGATCAAAACACAATTAATGAAGCACTAAAATCCAAACGAATCGAAATGGAAATCAATAATTCCGGCATATTGTTTGTTTCATTTTTGTACTCCATTACTGTTTCAATTTTGAGTTTTTAATTATAATAACTTTGGTTTTGTTACTTTGTTGAGGTTCATTATTCTTTTTATTTATATTATAAGAAAAAAATCTACATGGATAAAAATGTAGCCAGCTGCCTTACATGTACCATATTGCAATGCAATATGTATTATCATCAGTTACTGTGATACTAAGACTCAGAATGTCAACAATTGGTTTCTTACTAATATTAAGATTGGACGATTAAATTGAAAATAACGCGAACATGCAACAGCAAAAAACCAAAAATAGTCTCAATGAAAAAATAATTACACATTATATTATTAAAATTAGAATTATAATAAGTTTTGTCGCCAGCGACATCTCTATGCATTTCATTATTAAGCATTAGAAGTGTATAAAAAATTATTTCCACTTTTAACATATTCCAATACAAACAACATCATATAATGACAAATGACAAGTTATGCAATTTTTTTCACACAAGTTAAAATACCATATAATTCATACAAAATATGAATAGAAATCACATTTCGACAAGGAAACAACCACACATATCACACTTGAATCCCTTATGATTGAATAAAATTTAAACCAAATAGTCATAACATTGATATTTTGCACTGATATGTATATGTTCGTCGATATGCAGTTTATGGTAATAGAATATCATAGAAAATAACAGCAAATGGCAGAGATGCTATGCACCGTATGATATTTTTTTATAACTTTACATTATTTGTTATGGAGAAAAAAATGATATGACTACATTTTGAAAAAATGCTGTTCCTATAGGTCTTCATCGGTTCTCTCTTTTAAATGTAGCCTGATTTGACCTGCTGGTGATATAAATGTTCGTTTTATAGTTGGAATTTCTGTAATATCATCAGGTAGTGAGACTTCAAAGTTCTGGATAATCTGAAATTATAAATGTAGTTCGAAATAATATTTCAGATGCAAAAATGGTGTATCTATAGGCAGAAACCAACGACGACACCAGCGGCTTCATAACACTGTAACATTTAACGGTCATTTGATTAATGACAAATTGAGAACAATGTCAATTCTGATAGTATATTTAATCTGCAGACAGATAATTGAAAAAGATGGCAAGTGCATTAAGAATATAATTGAAAAAGAGACAGTAAACATGTTTATATTCTTTAATGGATATTGTATAAAACTAAATTATATTTTATTTCCCAAAAATACCACTCCTCCTTCCAAGAAAACAACAATCGAACCATTCCAGAGAAAGTTTTTATTACCTTGATTATGCACATATAAATCTCATTTTCTGCAAATCTTTGCCCTAGACAACTTCTTTGACCAAAACCAAAGGGTTTCATTCCAAATGGATGATTTCTCCCAGATGTAACATCATCTTCTGTGTTCCGCAACCACCTTTCAGGAATAAACTTCTGTGCATCAGGATAAAACCGTTCGTCTAATGACATAGCATCATTGTTAATGGCAACTGCTGTCTGAATAAAAAAAATTAAATAAATGCTCATCAGATTGCACAATTTGAAATCACAATATTAACAACATAAACACGTTTGTAGTCTCCTGTTTTACTTGCAAAATATATATTTTAACGCTATTTTTATCTGTAAGAACACAGAGAGTCTAATAATCAAATTTAAGATATAAATATTAAATTAATCAGTAAGGAAATCAAAGAAACAAACCTATTAAAATTTAGCGTTTTCGCTTCAGATGATCCTTATGTGATTAGATTTTAAAATAAATACAACAGTAGAAAAAAACTATGCCGTCAGTGCAGAAGACGAGAGACAAGCGGCCTATTGGATTAAATGATCTATTATGCACCATGTAATCACCTTTTTCGGAATACGATATCCACCAACCACAAGATCACTTTCCAATATTCTTTGTGCACCAATAAAAACTGGAAATCGTTTTCTGAAATATAAAGATCAATGTTTTAATAACTAAATCATTTCTTTTAGGTATCGAAAAGAGCATAATTTAAATAGTAACAAATAACTTGTTATTCAATGAAAAAAAAACAATGGTTAAGTGTTTAGAATTACAGACTGAAAGATTAAAATAAATAAAAAAACTTTTCTAAACAAGATAAGTCAACCACGATAACAAACTATTTGAAGAAGATGTCAGCAAAGCTGCATATGTGTTTACCTTTGCGTTTCTTTCACACATGCCTTCAGATAGCTCATCACAGAAAGGTGGCTCTTTTTTACTTTCTTACTATGTCCTATGACAGAATGAATTTCTTCATATAACTTTTGTTGTTTGTCTGGGTTCTGCGCCAAATCACACAGCAAGAATGCAATATTATTGGCTGTCTGGAAAATAAATAAACATGAGAATAATAATGATAAAAGGACAACATATTTTTACAGAGACATTGATAAACTGTAATTACGGAATAATTTTCATTACGATACAGGGGGAACTTATAAAATTATTGTATAAATATGAGGTAAATGTTATTTTTAACCCAAAAACCAATAAGTTTATCCTTGGGCCTTAGGTCTTTAGGTCGAGGCAAACAATTTGGTTTGTTGGTTAAACCAAATTGTCTTTATTCTAAAATCTTCTTCTTATAACGCGTACAATTAGCCACTAGTTATTCAATCATGTCCATGCAGTCAACAGAAACAAAGACTGTTGACCAGGTCAACAGTCTCGTTATTGGTGCAAAATCCACTAAAATATATTGCAATAGCTTGATATATGTAAGTTTTATCTCGGAAACGCGTTCGATTTCGGTGATAACTCAAAACTAATTAAAAATCTGTAGTATTGTAATTCATATATAACATTAAACAAGTGTGGACACAAAAATGTCTCACCTGTATATGCAGCTTTGACCCTACAAATATCTTGACACAATAATTTTCTAATCTAAATATTCAGCAAGTAATACCACCAGGACATTAAAATAAAACAATTCAATAGTCAGAAATTGAAAACATGATAAATAATGTGAATTGTTGATCAGTTATGAAACTTGACTAAAGTCGATGAACCATGAAAATGAGGTCAAGGACATAAGATACATGGCAG
>JARWCS010346812.1:0-11256 GCA_034783895.1 Geukensia demissa | reverse complement strand
TCATTTTGTTGGCCATGGTCTTGTCTGTCCTCAACTTAACGATTTCTGTCTGCCCCTTTGGTATCTTCGAATTCCTTCTGAGTATTGCAATAAACATATGCAAGTGCATTAAATTAGAAGATAAATATATACAGTTGACTTTAAGCCAAGAATAGCAAAGTTGATGTCTACATACATGTTTAGTAAGGGGAAAACCCATTTGAATAAAATAATCTGCTAAATTATGGATTTTTGTGATTTTTGCGATAGTTTTTCATTGAATTAAATGTCCACTTGCTGAAACCAAGAAAAATTTATTCTTCATTTGTGTATTGACCGTTTGCATAATTAACATAGATATCTTCTTGGTGGATAAATGTTAAGCGTCTTAATTCATGAGAAATACTTTTTTTTAAATGGCATTTTCACATATTTCTTCAGATTTCTTAAAAACCAATTTTGACGTCACTCTGTCGCAGATGCAGAAAAGAGTGTATTTTTTTCAAACTTTGAAAGCATTAGGCAAAATAATTTACAGAAAGAAATTCGTGATTTGGGTCCTGAAAACCTTAATAAAAAAATAGATGCAAAATGCAAACCGCTTGGCAACATTCAGAATGGAGAAACAGGTTCTACCTCGTTGATTTGGCTGTGAAGACTCATTGGATAAGAAAGAACAGCTGTTGTGATAAATGACATTTGCTGTTTTGCTTCTTGACTGAGAATTCGAAGATACCAATGGGGCGGACAGAAATCGTTAAGTCAGAAGACATAGAATCATCATCTCGCGTTTAGTTCCATGATCTTACCTTCTTTGATAATTTTTCGAATACCAGTACTGCACTGATAAGATACACAATGCTCCGTCCACTCCTCGCCATCGGCGTAACAGGTTCCGCCCGATAAACAGCCCTTACATTCTATAACTATTAAACCGAATTAAAATAAAGATTTTCTTACATCAATGTACATGTTAATACAAGTTATTTTGTTGTTGTATCAGCATGTCGATGAAAAAACGATATTTCCGAATTTAAATTGCCCAAATACCTCAGGAAACATACTTTATGTGCCTCTCAAAGCCAGGAACCTGTAATCTGGTGAATGTATAAGTGTTACTCGTTTTACATTGTTGACTTTTTTTGCCGATTGTTGTTCCATTTGAATATCATCACATTTCGTTTTGGGGGCCTCTTACTGCTTGTCGTAGGGTGTGGACATGTGTCCATCGAATACCTTAGGGCAACATGTAGACGTTTGTGATTTACTCGTTTTGAATGGCTTCCCATTTTTATATTTCTCATAGACAATCAAGCCTAATTCCCCTTTTCTATATATAAAGTCGTTTTTACGTAAGTGTGATAAGAAAAATACATCAATCACTATGTTAGGGCAAAGAGATATGAAGGAAAACTTTCAAAAGGAAAAGATATTTGTATCGACCTAAATCAACATTTTTATATTCTATTAATACTAGTTTAGAATATGTTTGATACTACATAAATAATGTTTTCTGGAATTGATTTTATGTTGTTATTTTAGCCTTTATAATATAAAAAAACTTTGAAATCTATTATTTTATAATTCTAATATATGTAATTTTCAATAATTTCTTTTTGAAATTATGGAAATGACATCCTACCCCCTTGAAATAATTAGCATAACACAAAAGCAGCCTTAATTCATGGACGCAAATATTGCCAAAAACGCTACTGTAGTAAAGTTTATAAAAAAGTACATATAACAAAACCTTTTACACAAGTACAACCATACGAACACAATTCATGACTTGGGACAGGCACATGAGACATGTAGTGGGGTTAAACAAGTAAAGTTGGTACCCCACCATCCCTAGGTGGTCAAAGGATAAATATCAAAGAAAACAAATGTAGTAACCGACGAACAATAATGGTCAATCAGAAATTCACCAAATCAGACTAGAGAGTACCTTAATTACAAAAATATTCTAAACAAAGATACATGGCAAAAACAGATACATTTCTAATGAATGCTCGCAGTTACTAATTGCAAGCTGAAGGTGAAATTCCTGATAATTAAACATCAAGCTTCTTAACACGAGATATCATCAAACACGTCATGTCAGACGATTTAATTTTATACTGTGTTGTCAATAAACGTGTAGAAAGACAATATGGATGCAATGACTTTATTAATATTTGTTTAAGGATACGATCAATTTATTAATTATTAATATATGTACCAATAAAAACTAGTTTGTCTAACTTGTTCCTCCTGTAAATAAGATTAAATAACGGGTCAGTAAAATTCAAGTGATATTTTAAAAAAATTTTAATCTTTATATAATTTATATGTTTACATTTAACGTAGAATGTGATTTCCCTTGTCGTATCAAAATTCTACATTTGCAGCTCTTTTTTTAATTAAAACTTTGTAACGGTTTTAAAATTTTGAAAAGTGTTGAGAAGCTTGTGACATGATGTTTAGCGGCTATTGATCAAATCAGATAGCTACAGGCGAATTTATTATGATGTGAAAATTCATTGTTTTCGAACGGGGACACTATTATTTAGGAATACAAGTAAATTCGTAATATTAGTCGTAAACATGCATAAGTTCACTGGCCCCACAAAATCTTTTATCTTATATTAAAAGCAAATTTTAGAGTGTTTAAATATAGTAAAATATTACAGAAATCTTTGGAAATGTCTCTCTTAGACACATAGTAGACTATTTAACTATTGCAGCCAAAGACTAAAAATCTTTTGATTTCTAAGAATTGCATATAGACCCTCACCTTAAAACAAACGAGTCGACCAAATAAATCATAATATCAGGACTTGGTTTTGTGTATAACTTATAGCAGCTTGTTTTCACTTTTTTCAATCTACAAAAATGTACTTTTCTTTCATAGCCTTAACCGCTGTGTGAGAACGGAAAAATGAAATAACACATAATTACGAGGTTAAATCTGGAACTGGGACACGTGACTATACAGTTCAGAATTGAAAATGTTAAAAATGATTATTTTTTAATAACTTAAAAAACATCACCATTCAATTTTCACTGTCAAAGCTCACTATTTATGTGCATTTTCGAGGAAAGATTAAAAGTAATAAAATAATGATTATTTACTCAATAGTTGAAACTTTTTAAATGGCGATCATCAATTAAGCAGTGATTTTTCTCCCGAAAATACCTGTAGAAGTTTAGATTCGACTTTCTTCGATGAATGTCTGTCTCATGGAAAATAATGCCACGTCTCCTACTTTTATCAATCATATCATATATTTTTGTTCTCCTAATTCTTGATATTTATAATTTAACCTACCTTCACATAAAAAATTGTCCCCTGTGGTCTTGTCATTTATCATTATCTTAAAGTATTTTCACGTTTGGAATGTAAAGTCATTTACCGTAATTCCAGAGTTTACCTCAAAATTATCGATCTATTTATTTTCCCCTTCACACCTTGTGATGACCTGTTACAAAAAACTCTGACTAAGGATATTTTAATCTAATAGAAACTTGTATAGGCCTTATCAGATCAAGTCCTTTGTGGTAATATTTTAACCTCCTTATACTTCATGTATGTCTCAAATGCTGCTGCTGAGAGGTAACTATTTACATAATGAGATTTATATTTAAACAACAACACTGTACACTAAACACTAACAATACATTGAATCATGTGTAGAACACCCAAGCAAGAGATATAAAGTGCAAAAGAGAATACAAACTCGAAACAATCAAAACGGATAAAAGAATACAAAAAGAAAAAAGGCTTGGAACCCCAAAACCCGTTTGCAATTCAGGAATTGCTTCAGGAACTCCGGGAGGGTAAGCATCTCCTGCACTACGTGCTACACCCATTCGGCGAATCTTTTAATAAACTTAAATCCGGGATAATGAAAATCAGAGTGGAGGTCGCCTTATTGTTGAACTACCAGATTTACAACTCTGTTGAGATACACTGATACCTATGGATTAACCAACTCATAAAAAGAATAATAAAATCTCATAAAATTTCGATCTTGATTGGACAAATCCTTGCTGGAGTTAGTTTTCATGACAACAATGATGCTCTTCATAAGTACAAGTACGAGAGTAGCCAAAACTGGACGGTCACATAAATCCCATAGACAACGGATGCAGGAATATTGCCAAATAAAAATGGAAAGTTTACAGAAGGAAAGTTGAAAACATCTCGTTTGTCTTGAATCTTACAAACAAGTTCATACTCTTGGTTTATTACAGGAACATCTAGAAATGAAGTAGATAGTTTGGAGTCTATGGTCTCTTTAATTTCTAGCTCAGTGAGTTACTTTTCATCTCATCATTAACATTGTCAATTAGCCCTTGAAACAAACAGAAGTTACATAATACATATCTATTTTCTTGTGTGGTGTATTGCAATACTTTTTTGATGTTTCAGTGTTAATTACTGTGCAAATTTTCATTTTTCTGATGAATCATTAGATTTTTTGCGTCTTTCGACACATCTTTGATTGTTTGTTCGGATGTTCTGTTTGAACAATTTATCATATGTTTAACTTAAATTTTATGAACAGGATCAATTAGACCTAGAATTCAGAGAAAAGGAACGGTTTTAATGCATATTTTAACCACTAGTGAAACACAGACTAGAAACGTGAATTGGTATTACATTTACAATATGGACACCGTCGGTCAATATCGGTACGACTTTGCTAGATATGTCTTCTCAATTCATCTGGATAACAAATCCTTTCTCGGGAACATTGTTAAGAAAATAAGGAAATTATGTTTGAATGTTCATAATAAGAATAATAATTTCAGAGTAAAAGTATGATACTTTTATTCATTTATTTGTATATAATATAAAAGGTATACTTACATGGAACAGAACGTGCAGAGGCAAAGCCAACAAAGACTATAACTAAAATTATTGACACCTTCATCTGAAATTGAATCAAAACAATACTTTTGCAATAACAAAACCTAGTGTTGCTCAGTGAATTTGTGGACATATCTCAACTTTGTATCTAAGCAAAAACGTATCCATGATGATCGACATCGCATGTCTTTTTCACTGAACATGCTGAATGCTTGTTAGTAAATAACCTTCATTTAACAATACAATTTTACCAAAGCTAAACAAATATGGTGAATTTTTAAATGCTATATGGATTAACCTCGCATAATTGTATTAGAACCAAAACATAGTAAAAGAATTGGAAGATACCAAAGAGGCAGACAGACATTGTTAAATCAGAAGACAGACAAGACCATGGCAAACCAAAAAAATGAAGTCCAAGATTCAAACATAGTAAAAGAAGTACTCAAATCCAAAGAAATCGAAATATGGAGCCAATTCTAGCGGTAAACCCTTATATGAACTCTTGCCATGGCTGGCCAAAAATAATCTGGTAGTGTATGTCCCGACATTTTTGCTTTTAAAAAGTGACTTAAACTTTTTTGGTATCATTAATGTTGCATAAACTGTATTTGAAAAAAAAAAATTACAAAAGATTTGCACATGTTGCAGGCAAAAAAATAATAAAACAGAAACACAACATCCCCACCCAAAAATCACATACTTAAAACCTGTAGATGTTTGTAATTTACGTTTGGATGGCTTTCTAATGGGCAATCACACCGCATCTTCTTTTTTAATACTTATTTGCTCAACCATGGCAAAAAGATTCTATATATACATGTATATATAAGTACAACTAAGTTTGTTGTGTATGTCATGTTTTAATCGTTTGGTTTACGCTCTCATTTTGAGGCTATATTGGCAATATTTATTTTTGCAGTTCTAATGAGAAACATTTTTAAATCATCTGTGGGGAATACAACTGAAGATAATTAAGATCTCAGGAGAAAAGTTTCGGTGATATTTTGAATATTTTTTAGGGAAAATCGTTAACCTGTGCTGAATTATCTAGATATGATCAGACGACCATAGCCTAGTTCGATCATCTATCAAGTGTACAATGATTTAACGTTTCTGGTTTGGATGAAGTGATGCCTTATTTTTTTCACTAGCTATTCTCTGGTTTAACAAACGTCTAGCCATGAATCAAATTGGTCAAACTCTGGTAAATTTTATATTATATGTCACATTATCCATCGATTGTTTTGATTAGTTGATATTTAGGTCGATCGATTCTTGGTTCAACCGCAGTGTTATTGAACTATAGACCATATATATTTTATATGGTTTAGCGAGAATTAACAAAAATGGTAGGAATTTAAGATTTAGTTTCCATAAAATTGGTAATTCGCATAATTATGAAGGAAAATAATGGTGGCTGATTAAAACGAGGGTTAAAGATTTTTCAAAGCACTTGTACGTGTAGAATAAAATTGTTTTTCTAGTTTCGCCAAACGGGTGTTATGAACGCTTTGTTAAGATAAAATTTGCAAAAACAAAATTGACCTTTAATGGATTTAAACCACAGTGTCACGTGTAATTCACCTGTTATATATTGTTGGTTAGATTTTTCGCATACGAATAACATTCAGACTGAATTGTGTCTAAGTGAAACTCAGAATGAAACGAAAAATTAATTCGGATTCGAAATGCGAGAGACGGAACAATCCGTAATATAGAACGATTCGAGATGCAAAACCCTTGACTAGCGAAGATCATGAAGATGTAATGTGCTGCACAAAATAAATAAGGTGCTAGACATTATTGCATAAATGGAGAGAATACATTTGAATTGAACTCATGAAAAATCCGATAAAAAAATAAATGCTTTCCAAAATCATGCACAATTGGTTTTTTGCCGACTTTGTTAATTTGCATCTCAAAAACTGTATAGATCGAGAAAGACTATTTACACTCCAATGAGAGCTCTCCCGTAGACGAATCTTGTTTCAGAAAAAAATCATTAAAATCGGATGAAAAATAATATTTCTTATTTCCTAAAAATTGTTTTTAACCCCTTGTCTAAATTATATGAAAATTTGTTAATCCTACAAAAAAGCTTGGTGAAATTTTAGCTGCATTTTGAAAATATTATTTAAAAGAAATAATATTGAATATATTCCAGAAAGACATGATCCATATCTTACATAAGTTAATAACAAATATTCACAAAAATAAAAAGATTTAACTGCGTATTAAGCACAGGCACTTGTATTTATCATGAAAGTGTTTATAATGCATGTCCAAACCCAAAGCAATGTCCCTAACGGAATTAAAAATCATAATATCATGGGAAATTGACTTTTGAAGTAAAAATTGTTATAACAAATATAAACTGTTTAGTTCCATATTTAGCTATTTACAAGGAAGCTAATATAAGTACCAATAAAAACCATGCTAAAAGATATATAATAATGCTGTGACGGTATCCTTTACGTATAAGTTTATACAAACGTGCCCTTTACGTCCAAATAAGTCAGAATATAGAAATTACCAATGGATGCAAGAAGACGACGTAAAAAGTGATAAGTGCTCAGTACTAATAGTCAAGGGATTAAAAGGTCTCTAAATCGTGAAAAATACCATGGATTTTACATAAGTTCAAAATTAACAGCACAACACTTCCTAGAACATCATTTTAAACATACATTTCTCTTTGATATCGATCAATAAAAGTAATCAAAAAACTGTAAATGACCCGTAGTTGACCCGAAGTGAAGTCTGTTTATAAAATTTAAACTATGAATAATTTGTACAGTCAAGATTTCTGATCGGATTGCAACTTTTTGAAGCTATCCCCTAAATATCGTTAAATATCCCTTACAGAGTCTTCATGCAAACTTTGAAATACTTGCATCACTAATTATTTGCAGAATTATTGAGGTAAGCCCCCACTTTAATGAATGTAGTGTTTTTGATGGATTTTGTCTTCGACATGTTGGTGTTTTGGTTGTTCATTGATGAATGTGGTTTGACATTTAGAACTATACATTATGGAAAATCAGGCTTGGTCCTCCACTTGAAATGTTGCCTTATGTCAGCGACTTATGAAGTAATCATTAGATTTGCCAAAATAAAGTTCACATCGACCTTTTTAGACACAGTTGGCCCTTTCTTTGCTGTTCTTGATTGTGTACATGTATTTTGTTTGTTTTCTGAATGTAAGCTACCTTGACCCCTAGGTATCACTTTGCTAATAAAGATAGGTCCAGTGTAGAATACCTATGCGAAGTCAAAAGAGACAAGACAAATTTGAAACAAACTAAAAGATAAAACGTAAACAAAGGGAACAAAAGCTTGGAATCCACGAACTCCTTTACAAAACAGAAGTGGGATCAGGTGCTCATGAAATATAAGCCTCCCCTGTCTTGCGCGCAACACCCGTCGTGTAATCCTAAATGTCAATTCCGTGTAAACGTCAATCCGAGAAGAGGTCAACTTATTATTGTATTACCGGTAACAGGTCCATTACTAGTTTAGATACACTGATACCATATGGATCAACCAATTCGTGATGGCAACCATAAAATTTGAGGAGGGACGACTTCAACCTTGACTGGGTGTATCCTTGTTTTAGTAATGGTATCGATAAATTAAAGGATCTTATATCTGTGAGATTTCCTTCATGCTATAGTGATGTCTTAACTGTAATTTGATTAATGTTAAGGGTGAATTTTTGAAAATTTCTAAATTAAAAGTAAAATTCTGTTAATAAAATTGGATTTTCCAATATTGTTAGTACTAACCCTCTGTAGTTTCCCCCAATCAACAATCAAGATCAGCAACAGTCCCAATACTGAACTTTTGTTATGTGTTGTACTGATATTGATCTCATGTTATCATACATAAGTAACAGATGTCCCATAGCTATCATTTTACTTGCGACATTCTATTTTTCTCGAATTTCTATTCAATTTAGAAATTCAATCCTTTCATCAATAGCTTACAATATAAATGTAGTTTCAATTTTTGGAAAATATTGATTTAAATTTTGTTTTATTAAAACTTTTTACTTTTCGCAAAAACAAGTTATATTGTAATTTGACACGACGTTAACTATCAAATTTCTATAGGTTGAATTTTTTTTGGAACCGGCTACAATTCGCAAATTTGTTAAATGACAAAAACATTTTTGGTGTTTAAATTAATAAAAACTATTAAAGGTTATATTAACGTAAAGATATGTAATGTAACTTTCGTCCAACAAAACAGAGAATAACAAATCTGACAGTCCTGTCGGTGGTTGTTGACAGACATCAACTCGGGCAAACATTATCCCAGATGCTCAACAGCAAAAACATGCATTTTCTTACACTTTATTAGTTTCGTGCCACACTAAATTACTTTGAATCAACAAGTTTCAAATTTAACCGGATGTCAATCAGCAGATTAAAACATTTGTTATTCTCTGCATGAAAAATATGTTAAGTCTGAAGTTACTTTGACTTCCCACTGATAACAAGTATATTAGAATTTCATTCAGGAAAAGATGTTTTTCGTTGTTTCTGATGATCAGTCATTGTTTTGATATATTTTTTATAATTTTGTCATATGTTGTATATAGATGATTAATTTGATCTGAGCATACACCAATCAAAATTTTGATACTCCAACTCAATTAAGAAGTAATTTGTCAATGGTTTGTGGGGATCGTAGTTGACCGACAAATAGGCCTTGACAACGAAGACATTTTGGAGGTTTAAAACTACGATAAATTTCTCCGTCAGTTTTAATAAATGTATTTTTTTCAAAAGTCAAGTGTTGAAACAGATCTTCTTGAAGGCCAACGTAGCTCCTTTTTCGACTAAAATCGATACAAGAAAATCCCTGTCATAAAGGTTGTCAATTGAGTCCTGCAATGGAAGCAAAAAACTACAATTTGAAATGGTTGAGATTGCAAAAATATTACAATTTTCTTTTTATCTGAATTTAATAATTTTATAAAGGCCTTACCAAACAAAATAATTCAAAGGCATTAATCTACATACCTTAGCTTGTAAGTACTGCTTTTTGTAGTTTCCTCAGACCTCTGATATTGTTGTTTACGAATACGCTTTTTATACAGTTGTGTTATTCTAAACAATATCAGATAATTTGACAAATATATCTGTCTAAATGTAATAATAACTTATTATAATAGTTTTGACATTTGCAGAGAACGGCGCAAAATGCTATTTTTTAAGTATGATTTCAACAATTTATTTTGATGACATTAAACTACAGTACGAACATTAATCAAGCTTATCTGTAAACGTAAAACTAAATTGCAGTCTTATTACTGAACTGCAATTTTTTATTTCACATAAAAGGATTTTACATAGTGGTGTTCCTAAATATTGACAATGAATACATTTAAACAATTTTCTTTACATTAATTTTTTCTTACACAAATTAATTCTGTTTTTGATTGTGGATATACCAAATCTAGAAATGTATCCAAAGTACCAAAATGCTTATTCTTGAATAAATAAAGGATGAGAACAAACATTTCTCAAGACAGACAACTTTGGTTTTCCAGTTGTGAATTATCCGTGCGTATTCAGAACTATTTCTGCATAAGATTTACCTAAGGTACAAATAGGAAATCACTGCAGTAGACTGTAATTAAAACTGTACATTCATTTATATCAAACTAAGTTTTATTTATCCAGTAATTTGTAAAAATTGTAAAAGCAGATTTTCCACCTTAAAATTATCTACACTCTTTTACCAATTTTTTTCTAAATACTTACTGAGAGTATTTAATGAGTTTCCCATTGTAATGAAGTATTCCATCCTTTAAGTGGTGACTGGTAAGTCCGCTGGGATAGGATCATATTTACGATACTTTTTCCGTCACTTTTTTCATTTACCTACAGTATGCCTTGAAAAGAATAGGCAATTGGTATCTGTAGATGCAAAGTTCGTGTGCCTTATTGTGAGGGAAATATAAATACACAACCCTTCTGGACAGACGCTTAAGGCATCTCGTAATGAGAGAATGCCCCTTCGTGGCAAGTAAAACAACAGTAACAACTCGTTTTGAAATATAACATGCATAACTTATTGCATCTCTCTGTACCTGAAAAAAAATCCTAAAATATTTTTTTTCTTCTATCATCTGATTGTTTGATCTATTTCTAACTCAAAACTAAGTTTTTGTTTAAACATATTTGATTTGCCTATAACATCAGAAAAAGGGATTGGTTGATTGATTGATTGTTGTTTAACGTCCAATGGCAAATATGTCATGCATATTCAGGACGGAAACAACAAATCAATATGTAGACTGTAACAAAGGGACCGGTAAGGGAGGGACTTTTGGACTGCCACTGGAAAAATTGCGGGTTGGATAGGGGCGGAAAATTTAGCCTTGTAACTGGCCGCCTACGGACCACTCA
>JARWCS010346782.1:0-11257 GCA_034783895.1 Geukensia demissa | reverse complement strand
TTTGAACCTTGGTATAAAATTTTATCTGGACGGACACCATGTTGTTTGATCAAGGCGTTCAGTACGGGGTAGTTGTCATATCCTCTTGCATTGTGCGCAATGAGAATCGTATTTTTATAGTGTCGAGACATAATGTGCGAGCAGAAATCGGCCGCGACATTTCCTTCTGCAAAAATCCTCTGTCTATATCCACATGTGTCTTCGCATGGTAGTACGACCTCGTTTTTTTAACGACTGTGCATTTGGTACATCGAGAGCCACAACACTCACATTTTGCTTCGCTAGTGAGCTCTTCGCCCATACACTTGACACATGCCGATTGCAAGACTGCAAAGTTAACTCGGTGTTCTTCTAAACCACACCACGTTTCCCCGCAGTGAATACACTTTCTACATTTATTACACCTGGACTGAGTGTTGCATTTTTCAGTGCAAGGTTCTCCAGGTGTGTACCCTTCTTTGCAATGCATGATTTCGTTTTGTGTGCATTCGAAATCATAAAAAAAGTATTTTCTAGGAGATGCTTTGTTGTGTTTGGAAGGTTTTCTTTGATAGCAAAGATGTTCCCCCATTTGATATTCACAGCAGTTGGTACATTTCCATTCGCCACAGATATGTTCGTCTGGCTTTCTCTTGGATCTTTCCAAGACTCTCTGACATAGTTTACATTTGTAGTAACGTTCACACATGGATTGTTCAATATCTCGGTCCCTTTTATCTTTCTTGGCTGCATGGCGTTGGTAACAGTTGTTGCTACGGCATGTTCGAAAACAGAAAAAACAACTCATTTGGTCTTCATTCAAAACACAGTCGTTGCTACCACATACATCACAAGATGTTGTGCAAGCGTGTTTACCTTTATTTTTGTATGGCTTTAGACATTGCTCGCAAAAGTACCCATAATTAAAGAATCCATTGATATTTCCAATGCCATCAAAATGTCCACTACCGTCTTCGGTTTCCGTCAGATACAAATAAATGTTACTTCGATTTACCACGTTGGCAACCCTGCAGAATTTGTTTGCCAAACGTGCCGATAAAACTAAAATGTTGACATCTAGTAGGTCCTCGAACGGTTTGATGTCCGTGATGGTCAAGGGTCTGTCCGTGGGCATGTTCACTGCTTTACACAAAGCCCTGGACATGATTTTCCTGTACTTATTATTAATAGGCGACTTAATGTGTGATAGATAACTTTTCGTTATCACTCTGTGCTTTACCATTTTCATTGTAGCGCACATGTCTGGAGGGTCATTTTTCGTAATATGCTTAAATTCGTCCAGCTTAACGATCTTGCATAGCTTGACAAAACATCGTCCGATGGCCGTTGCTAGACACATATGGTCGTCGTTTGCTACTCTCAGCATTGACCTTTTCAAAGCTATAGAACTCTGGGGTCCCTTCAGTTGTGTGATGTGTAGCCTTCCACTCCCCTGTGGCAGATGAATATTGCCAATAAGGATGTCCATGGATTCAGAGAGGCTAAGCGACTGATCGCTGTTCAGTACATTTTCTACGGCAGTCATAACCGTATTTGTATTAATGTTAGTCCATTTGTCAAGGGGTACAACTATTGGGTGATTCAAGTCCGGATGACGGATAATGACACGACCGAGGTCCTGCTCTCCCCCCTTGGCTTTAGTTAATACGTTTTCAAACATTTGTTGTATGTCTTTTAAGATGTTGCGTATTTTTTTCCCTTTCCATGCATCTGTAAATTTGACTTTGTACGTCGTTTCTGTTGCCAGATTCTTAGAAAACGTTTTTTGTCCGGACTGTCTAAATATGTAAGGAGGTTCTGTTGTTATTCCGGCACCCATCTGGGACATTGTTGAAACAGGAGTGTGCGGTGAATCATTGTTATTTGAATTCCAAATCTGGTTTGTTGCACGTGTCTTATGGAATGGTAGGTATGTGTGCGGTCTCGCGTTGCATATCAAATGAACATGCTCGTGGAGACGTAATTCTCTTGTGCTTTCCGATCTTCTGCCACACCATTTACACGTGTATAAAGTTTTGATTTTGTTTAAAACCTGGTGATCGTTGAGTAGATTATTATGTATTGACCATTCTATTAATTCCTCTGCGTTTTCAAATTGATCGATATAGTTCAAAGTATTTATTCGATCATTTATTGCGGGGTGGTTCAACATTTGGTTTTCGTGAGCCCATGCGATTAAGTCGTGGACGGTCTCGAAATTGTTGACTATGTCTTTTAAAGAAGGATATCTTTGTGCCATGGTGATATTTGTCTGTAGAGACAATGAAAAGATGAATTTATATAGCTTCAATGTGTAATGGACAGTGATCAATAACAAAGCATATTGTTTTGGTACCCCTCCTTTTAATATAGTCGGACAGTGCTGCATTGTTATCCAATATGGATACCGTTTAAAATGTACTTTGTAAAAATTAAAACTATTTTTCTACAATGAAACTTATTTCCTCGATCCACATTTCCAAATACTGTTAGATGGTAAATTAAATTTACCGACATTTTTTTTTTTCGTTTTCAAAAAAAACCCCAGGTTTTCTATATTATTTATTTTTAAAAACACCATACATGTATACATAAATACATACAGCTCCAATTCGAAATTTTTTCAAAAAATGAATTGCGATAGAAAAATTGTGCTATGAATGTTTAATTGAAGTTGTATAAGTAAACTCTTTAATGTTTTCTATACAATTTTATGCATACAACTTGTATATGAGTCACCACAAGTATGAATATAAACAAAAAAATCAAAATGCACTGTAGTTTTTATAGAAGATATCCCACAATATAAAACACACAACGTCTAATAATATCCATCACTAAAATTCTACCGTTTTCACGCGCTTATATATATATATATATACATAAATAATCATTTTTTCATCAAGCTGTCTCTTCTTCGAGATAAAATGTTATTGAAAATAATGTCATCCTCCATGTTCTCATCTGTTTTCTTTAACAATCCTTTTAAATAATTAATTTTAATGTGTGCATTCATGATCTTTTTATTAATGATCGTGATTGATCCTGTCAGGTTTTGAATTTCCGCTTCATCTAATGAAACGCTTTTTACCCTGCAAAAAAAAATACAAATTACAGTACTATAAATCTATAGCTGTAAAAATAAACCAGTCTTTGGTAAGTTCATATTATTTGGAAATAAAAAAATGGGTCGAGTTGAAACGATTTTTATTTACTTGATTCAATTAATAACAAAGTTCCATGGTTTCCGAATTTCCTATAATACCTGTACTACAGGTTAGCCTAAGTTACCGAAATAGTCGTTCTTAGGGACCGTTGCATTTATTTCATTTTACACAAAATGTAGTCATCTGTACATTAAAACGGGATTTTTCATAAAATGCATTAAACTTACTTTACAGATATCATACGGGGGGTTTCCTCTGTCTCTCTTTTTTCAGTTTCTTCTTGTCTTTTGTGTTTACTGAAAAAAAAAGTTGTATGTTTTACAACTTTCATATACATATTTTTCTAATCTCAAAAATAAGAAATTGTCTAAAAGTTTTAAAAATTTGAAACAGATTGCATTTGTGATTTTTTTACCACATCCCTTTTCCACGTAGCTTCGGTATGGCCAGATATATCCACATTTATGTATAATATTTTATCCAAAACAATGATTGTTAATTTTAAAAGCCACTTAGTCATGGGTTTCTTAAGGAAAGGTTGTCACCGTTACGGAAATTTTACGGTCGTCGTCACGAACTAGTCGATCGTTACGATGTCACCATTTCACAGATGGCATTGGACTTCTTCTCCTTGTCGTAGCATACCTATGTTTATTTCCCAATTATAAATAAGTTGGGCCACACGACGGGTTTCGTATAAGACACAGGAACTGCTTACCCTTTCGGAGCACAAAGATTCACTCTTGTTTTTTATGGAGTTCGTGTTGGGCCTCTTTTTGTGTTGTTTTAAGTGTTTTGTTTTTGTTTGTTGTCGTCTTACCGGAATTGTCTGTCTCTTGGATGTTGGTTATTTGATTGACGCTTTAGTATTTCATTCTCCTTTTAATGCATTTAACAATGTTTCATAAAATGCTTTATACTCACTTCATGCGTGGGTCATTTGTTTGACTGTGTTCTCTTTCTATTTCTTCATGTCTTTTGCGTTTACTGAAAAAAAGTGTACATTTTACAACGTCCATACACATCCTTTTTTATCTCAGAGAATATGAATTCGACTAAAAGTTTTAAGATGATTTTGAAACAGATTGTAGTTGTATTTTTTTTTCTAGTTATCCCCCTTTCCACACGTAACTAATAAATAGAAAAATAAATGGAAATGGGGGAATATGTCAAAGAGACAACAACCCAACAAGTGAGCAAGAAACAATATAGGACTAGCAAAAAGTTTTGTTGCTAGTGCCATGCAAATTTGTTTTAGACAACGATTGCAGATATATTGATTAAATTTATATATGGTGTTTTATTCTACACATTGGTTGCAATTATATTTGTAAAAAATATTAGAAATTCTTACCGTGTTTCTTGAAAAATATATGTTAAATATATTACTTTTGTATAACACATTTGCAGATGAGAGGATCGATACAATTTCTAACGAAAGTTAAATTGTAAGACACCAAACTTGAAATCGTCTAAAAGTTTTAAAATGAGTTTGAAGACAGATTGCATTTGTATTTTTCTACTTATTTCCCTTTCTGGTTGTTAGTTTCATGCACATTTTATTCTACACAACGGTTGCAAATATAATAATGAAACTTATGCTTAATATTTTATTCTTCACAACGGTGGCAAATATATGGATAAAAAATATTAGAAGTTCTTACCGTGTTTCTTTAAAATCTTTTTTGTCATGCATTGATGTTTCTCTACAACATAATATAATATAATATAATATAATATAATATAATATAAGAGGAGACAGTTTCTAACGAAAATTTAATTGTAAGACACCAAACATTTTAATATCATGTAAAAGATTTTCTATATTAAAAAAAGCTGTGAATTCATTGAAGGACTTAATAAAATTTGCTGTCCTTCTGTGTAATATTTGGTTTAAAAGAAATAAAGATCTCCATACACGAAATATCATACAAATCACTGATTCGGTTTAAAATTCAAATATATGTATACATCAGTGGCAGACATCTAACTTGTTCAATAGCCTTTTCTCTGGTTTTTTGCATCACGATATGGCTGAAATATTGCTAATGTGGCGTAAAGAAAACACTGTTTAATTCATTCATGCACACGATACTCTATATATCATATTATTGATTGAAAATATATTAATAAAACCAATTATTTAAGGGTCTTACAGGCTCTGTTGAAAATCCTTTAATGTGTCATCTTCCTGCTGCATAGATACTTCCCTATAAACATGATAAAGTAATGCGTATAATTACATTTACAAGAAATTAATCAAATTAATTTAGAACCTTACCAAATTAATGCCAAGACTTCGAGGCCTCGTGAAGTGATTAGCTGCTAGAGGGTGCACATATCGAAATATTTGAGTTTAGCGTACGCACGAAGGTTTTAATTTTATTTGTTATAATTGTTAGTCTATCAATTGCAGTCAAAAAGTGATGGGAAAGACCTTACTATTTATTCGTACAAGAAATAGAACTTTTATTTTTTTTCTTCAAAAATTTTGAGATAGGTGCTCTTTTGTGATTGGAGGCTGAAACAGTTTACTGAAGGTTGGTGAGACTGATTAATTTGATTAATTTCTTGTAATCTAAAACATATACAAAAGAGTGGTAACCAACTGCATTCCTGTCAGGTTTATGCATTTGCTCATTATTGGGTAGTCCTACCCATACGGGTACATTTTGTGTAGAATCGTATGGGTATCTCGAAAGTCCGCTATTGTATCTGAACGAGGGTTGTATTTTTCGAGACACGTGAACAAAATATGTATATACATGTATTTTTCTTTCTGATACAACTCGCGAAAAAA
The DNA here is from genome assembly GCA_034783895.1 of Geukensia demissa. Lineage (NCBI taxonomy): Eukaryota > Metazoa > Mollusca > Bivalvia > Mytilida > Mytilidae > Geukensia > Geukensia demissa. The sequence continues at coordinate 5,311 of JARWCS010346782.1, read as the reverse complement.
AAAATCCAACGAACGAAATTAATTTAATAAATATTGGAGTGACGTTAACGGAATTCACAGAAATGGGATCCTTAGCAAAAATATTCTCATTAGCATGTTCAAAATATATAAAAGTATTCTAAGCTTCAAGTAAAAAGGAATAATCAATCATATAAGAGAAAATTAAAGTTAACTTACATTTGGATCATTTTCTGTGCCATCTTCAGAAGTCGTTGTTCTTGGTTATTTGCAAACGGTCCTTTTATAGTACTGGAGATACCACCCCGAATATAGCTTGGTTGTTAAAACAATAATTTACGTATTTTATCTCCCCAGAGTGGTAACGAAAGATGTTTGATTCCAAAAACTAAAAAAAAATCTATTAATGACACTCACCTGTTTGATTTTATTTCATTCATTTGTCTTTCAAATATGATAATTAATGGACTTTATCTTTTAAGGAGTGGTAATGAGAGAAGTCCTTTTATCTATTTTGTTTGTTTGTTTCTTTTTTATCAATTTATGTCACTATTTTTTTTTATTGTTTTTACTTTATTTGTAACCATCAATTAATAATTTATGTATATTATCTCTCCAAAGCGGTAATTAGAGATTTCTGATTTAAACACTTACAATTCTTTTATGTCTCCTGATCTCGATGTATTCAAATATAAAAGCAATGATCACATTATTGAAGTTTAATTTCAATTGTTGTACAAAGAGTTATCGGATTATTAAAGGACCAACACAAGTATCTGTTTGTCACGTATACAGCTGGGAATAAACCTTTGATTTTTATAATGCCTCCGTGAACTTTTTGGAGGGTTTGATTGTTGAAAAACTTTTATAATCAATGTGAGAAACGGTCAACAGAAATATGACTATCGTGAGAAAAATTAGTAGGTCTCATTAGGGTTTAAGCGTGAGGGGGGGGAGTAAGCGGGGTGCGAGATTTTACAACAATGTATACGGGAAATTAATATTCCAATTATCTTGGAAATTGCTAATCGGGATCTGGGATCAGGACCTCCAACGAGACCCCTATAGGTGGACATCTAATTTTATTTTAAGAACAATTGTTAATATTGATATGTATTTTTAAAATTAAATATACAATTTAAGATATACACTACCAATATTGAAACTGGGTTAGTTTTAAAACCGTAAGAATGGAAACCTATGTTTTTTTTAAATCAAATTCCCGATGTGCACAACCAACTTAGCAAAAATAATCTCTTGGCCTTCCAAAATATCCTTTTTTGAACCTCATCCTTAGGAAAGCCGCGCAACGAGAACCGAAAGGGGTTCGGGTGACATAGGTACATTTAGAAAACTTAACAAACTATGTTGAAAGTGTACCCATCTTTATTTTTATTTCAAATGAAAAAGCTGTATATGCTTCTGTTAAATGTTAAAATTAATTTAATGTCTGTTTTTATTTCCTCTGTCAATGTCTGTAATTATTTTGTTTTGAGTTCCGATTTGACCTGATCTGACTACTTTTAAAGTAAAATGGAGTCATCAAATTTGCTGTTGCTTCTTGTCATGCTCGTCGCAACCCTAAATGTTTCCCATTCTAGTGAAATTCTTATGAAATGTTCCCAAGAGGATGCTGTTGACATCTGTGATGGCGATAATTCAATCACGGATTACATGTTGCACCTTGGAATAAAGAATGTAATAGTAAGGGCAGAAGACAGTTGTTCTAAGAGACTACATTACTTTCACACACCACCAGGAAATATTGAACCGGAATCGTGTGATTGGAGATGTTACCCTCTGTCCCAGGACAAAGGGATTTGTGGTAGGTTAAAGTTACGTAATTTGTAATAAATTAGACTACTATAAAGGGCTCAGTCGATGAGTAGCCATAGTCGCTATTAGCTGTGGAACCGTAGCTCCCAGTAGGTCCCTCCGCAAAAATTAGCAAAAGAACCTAGAGCTACGGTTCCACCACATCTAAGTCGCTATAGGATACATCATGATAAAGTGTTTTTCTCTTTCAATTTTAACTAAGGGTTGAACGCTTGACCCTCTTCGGTTTAGTTCTTAGTTACTACACAGGAATCGGAAATTTTATCGATTTGGTGCGAAAAATTGTCAAAAACCGGGAATAAAACAGATTTTTGACAGTTTTTCGCACCATATGAAACTTCACTGGTTTTTTCCCGATTTTTGACAGTTTTTCTCACCAAATAGATACAATTTCCGATTCCTGTGGTTACATGTACTACATGTACTAAGCATACAATTTTTTTTCTTTTTAATAGTTGGTAAAGATGAGACAACACTTGTTACGTCAATGTCGATTGATCCAACAGCAGCATATCCATTTTCTGTGGCATCAATGATTGTTTCAACAACAATGTATCCATATTCTACAACATCTGTGAGTTCAACAACATTCATATCAATGACAACTTCAGGAATTGTATCATCATCAGTGTTTCCATGGCCCACACAGATTGTGACAACCACGAATCTTCCTCAAGCGAAAGAAGAACTGATCAGTGGTATGTCTCAAAATATCCTGTTGTATGAGCTCAAGAAAAAATATTTGTCTATTTAAGGTTGCATAGGAAGATGCAGAAAGGCATAATTTTTTTTTGGAATAAAAATTACATGAAATGTTAAAAGTAAAATTATATCACATGAATTGTTTTGAAATGAAAATAGCAAAGTCTTCAGAGGATAACATGTAAAGTCTACAAATGTATATATGTATATTATTTACTTTGCAGATACAGATATCCTGTCAATTTACATGTTTTCTCTAATTTATTTACAGTGTATATGATATGGGCCATCATAGCTACATGCACTGTTGTCCTGCTTGTTATTGGTTACATTATGTATAAAAGACGTACATGTATGCAGAGACCTATGTACACACAAATCCCATCCACACCATCAAGCATTGTATTGACACCTTCACCAACACCACCGCAAAGAAGACGTACTCCACCCCGTTTACCCATACTACCATCACCAGCTACCCCCCCAAATTTACCTGTATTAAACTTAGAGGATGAAGATGATGATGAACCCATTGCAAAAAGAACGCGCAGTGCTAAGAAAAGGATGAAAATGGAACTTGAAACTACTTTGTAAACATTGTACACGGAGTGTGCCCCCATTTCAACATTTATTTTTGAGATTTTATAAACTGTTTTAAATACAAATATGTAAGTGCCTTAAATAAATAGAGTTGTCTTTCTTTTTACTGGGGTAATTTGTAATGCTTTGTTAAGGAAGTCCGGTATTTTTGCGAATATTTCTTCAAAGTATTTGATGTTTTACATTTGAGAGTTGTACTATATGGTAGATCATGTAACTCTAGAAATATGAAATATTTCATGTTTTATGCAAGTAGGAAACCACTTTTTTTTCGCATTTATGTTTGATGTAATTTTCAATGAGTATATGGGTGTATCTTGCTCACTTACATGTAACATGCTTAATATGGTTTTTATATAATGATGATTTTTTTTTCATTTGAAGATGTTTTTGATGTACTTACTGCAATATGAGAAGTTATCTTGAACCTTGGTTATGTTCTTTAGATGTTTTTCCCCCATTTTTTTTAATTTCTAGTCTAAATATGAATATTGCAAGTTTTATAGATATGGGTAGTATTATACAATGTAGTAGTTATCTTGAATTTTGTTTTTTATTTCTAGTCAAGTAAGCATGTAAGTACTGCAAAATGAGTAGTTATCTTGAACTTTTTTTTTATTTTATGGATGTAATTATATTTTGTTGATGTTGTACATGTTCTAATATTGTGATTTTTATACCCAAAGAGTTTAAGAGGGAAGTTATTCATGTTGTTTATGTTTAACACATTCCCTTGTATTGTTAAGATGACAACCATTGGCTAACCTTGTTGTTTTTTTAATCTCTATACCATATACAGTTTTGATAATTATAAAATATACATGTTTAGTAATACGGGTGCATGGAAATTGTTTTTTGTTCAAAAAATATTTAAACTATGCAGATAATCATAAAGATGTTTATGCTTAATAATTGCTGTCATTAATGCAATTAAATAATTGTTTCTATGTTAACTTCCAATTTACTGTTATTATTAATTGTTAAGTTTTTGTATGTTATCTAAATTTACTGTTAATTGTTAAGGTTTTTCAAATTTAAAAATTCCATTAAAGTTTTTAATTTACCTTTTCATATACCATTCTGATCATTCCTGGTTAAACTTTCTTCAAGTGTAATTTTTAAAGTTTTTCTTAAATTATATTTTAAATTAAAAAAACTTCACTATCTAAACACTTTTACCATTGTTATTGGTCTTAGATCTCAGAAAACTTAACTTTAGAAGAACAATTGAAAGGAATTTTTATTATTATAATCCTGAATATTCATTTATATAGTTATATACAACTTTAATGAATCTTCTTTTTTGGTTGGAATATACTTAACAATTCAACTTGATTTTTAATGAGTAATACTCAAAATGTGTGCCATTTCTTTTTTTTATACATAAACATTGTATTAGATAAATACAAGAAAAAATATTCTTCTTAATGATATTTTGTATTTTGTTACATGCATGACTTTATTTTATGTTGATGATTTTTATATTTAGATAAAATAAAGAAGAATACAAAAAAAGAATAGAAAAACAAAAAAAGCAGAGGTTATCTTTTTGCTCAGGTGGTTTTATAAACACTTGACAATAAGATTGTCTCATGCAGTTTTGTTTAATGACATCCATTGATTGAGAAGTAAATAGTTCATCAGGTATGTATTGACGTTGTTTTAATCATAAATGTTTCTTCATCTCTTTTAACTTTTGTAGTTAATTAATATGAAAGAATCAGCCAAGTGGCTACTGTGTTTTTAACATCTTTAAATCATTAATACACACAGGTTGGGTCTTTTGCCATATATTTGCCTTTGATGTTTATACACATGTATAAAAGAATAATAAATTAATATGGATACTATATGTTTATCAAAACAGTACTTCAAATAAAATATAGTGAAGGTATAGAGACACAGCTATAGAATTCGAGATGTGATAATCACCTTCATTAAACAAAATTGTTTTAGTACACAAAGGACATAGAATTCTAAAGAATTAATCTGAGCTTTGACATGTTTACCGTTTGGTTTTTAATAAAATCTGATGATAGACATCTTGCTTTTGTATATAGTGTGTTTAAGTTTGATTTAAATCAAAGGTAAATAGCTGTTGGTTTTAAATACTTTAAATGAAAGATCTAAAGTGAGATATTTTATAATATATTTTTTAGTATCCCTAAATATCCTTTCTCTCCTCATACCATAGGATAGCCCTGGGATACCGGTA
>JARWCS010346761.1:0-11259 GCA_034783895.1 Geukensia demissa | reverse complement strand
ATTGTGTTTATATATAAATATATATTGTTCTTTCTATTATTGTCTGTGCTTATTTGTTGTATTATATTATGTATTGTAATGTTTTGATAATAATTCTATAGTTTGGATGTTATATCAATAAAAATATTCTATTCTATTCTAGAAAATTTCTAATCTGGGTCAAACGTTTGTTTTAAACAAGGAAGAATTTAATTAAAGATAAAGGTCATATTACATGATGTTGACCTGATAAAACACTTAAGCCCGAACCATTTGCATTTCACGATTGTATGAGGTAGATGACAAATAATTCTTCCCTTGAGTTTGACAAAAAAGAAAATTCTCTGTCTGAGTTGAACGTCGACAAAATATCTATCTCAATACTTAATGCTTTGGATGAACAATTCTTCTTATAAACTGCAGTGGAGAAAATCTTGGACATCGTTCTTTTTTAACATTTTCCGAATGGAAAATTAATATACCTTCATTCTGTGATTTCTTCTTCACATCATCTGCAATACACAAAAGGAAAAGATTATTCTATATGTTGAATTTCTGTATAAAATACAGTTTACTTCATTTTTCTGTTGCCATCACAATTCGACTTTTAGACCCTTACATTATTAACCATAAAAATCTGCTGATTAATTTGGAAGTTGGTGAAAACATACTCGAAAACATCATAACACATCATTGTCCTGCAAAGCCACTCCAAATTAATTCATAGTTCTTCGGATTCGCTCCCTTCTAATATTATGGGTTCAAAAATTCAAAAAAACTTTATTCGCTCCATTTAGACTCACTTTTTAGAAAACTTTCACTGTTATTCCTAGATATTGAAATAAAAATTTGCTCGCTCACTCCAAAAAATATATACAAAAATGAAGGGGAACAAATTTTAAATGTTGTTTTCGCATCATTTGAGGTTGCGCTCCAATGTTCCGCCATTATCACAAAAAAATCCGAAGAACTAGAAATAAATTTAGATTGGCCTAAGAGTTAATTCTGAATTGATAAAAATCTAATACTAAACATTTTAGGCGAAAGGTCTGGAACTTTAACCAAGGTGATTACGACCATTTCAGAAAAGACTTGAAAAGTAATAATTAGGATACTACATTTATAATGATAACAAAGATTTAAATTCTGTGGTATCCTTAGTAACAAAATTTATTTTAGACACGACCGGCAAAAAACATTCCATGTTATAAATATATCTATTTTTCCAAAGCCAATTCCCTTGGATGACTTCTTACATAACAAAAATTATGATTTGAAATCGCAAGAGTTTACCACAGAATGGGTAAAACATCCAACTCTTCTACGGCTTGGTTAAAAGTTTAACAAATACGAAACAAGTGTATCTTTTACAGCAAATCAAATCAAACTATTTTGATAGATAAGTTACTAATTTAAGAACTCGTGAATTAACGGTGAGAAACTGGTAGAAGACTCTCTTGAACTTATGTGGCTTCCCGTGAATATCATCAAATTATCACCCCTCTTTTGATAAGCGACAATTATATTGAAGACGCTGTTGAAATCGCTTATGATTTTAATTTATCATAGTTTTCTGTCAATAAGATCACAATGATGACACAAACTCCACACTAACCGAATAATCTATCGCTGAAGACACTCCTAGCTTTAGTCAATACCAATTCCACAAGAACAGATTATTGAACAGCTTTTAATTCTTGATCAAACAAAGGCGACAAGATCCGACTTTTTAAATTACGCTGCGAGAGAATATGGCTACCCCATGGTTCTGCCTTACAACAAATCCCTTTAGCCTGCATATATCCCAATAATTGGAACTCATACTTTTTAGTGGATTTGTGTGAATTACTATCAACTACAGAAAAATCTCCCTGTCATCTGTAATTGGTACAAACATGGAAAAATATATGTTTATACGCTTCTTCAACTTTCTGATACGGCATTGTACTATTTATATGGGCAGGTTTGTTGTGTGGTCTGTAAGTAGTATAATCAGACATTAAACTAAGCTATTTGCATCAGTGCACGTCGACCCTTTATACCTTCCCCGAGAAGTTTTCCATTGCCTGACTGAATGACCAGTATAGACATATCTAAAGTTTTACATGTATTTGTAATATATTTGTTGCAAACACGTCATTTACTTGTTATTCTTTATTAATAAGGACAGATTTTGTATAAGTTTTAACACTTGTTTGCGAATCCCATGTTCAGCTTTGTAATTGTTTTGGTAAAAGTACTGCAGTTTTGTAGTTGGTTTTTTAATAAATATGGTGGTCCATTTAAACCTTTGAAATATATTTTTAAAGCGCTTTTCCTTATCATTACGCACTACCGCAGGATCTGGGATTTTTGGTTAGCGGCGCTTGAAAAGTAAATGCTGTCGCCATAAATTGCTGATGTTTTCTTCAACTTAACTTTTAGCTTATCTGAATAATTGCCGCTATAAGGGTGTTTGAAGATTATTCTGGAGTAGACAACACTACGACACAATAATCACACAAAATCTTTAGTCCATAAATACGTACATGTAGCTACACTTAAAACAAGCATTAGAAATGCGAATTTTAATTATTGCGATCATCGACAGGTCTTATTTTCCGCAAAAATAAAAATATAGCATAATCATTAATGAAATAGCAGTACCATCATCCATCACACGTTTCACCGTCAAGCGAAATCCTTTACTCTGTATGTCATCGTCAGATCGGAAGTGGATCCTGACCTTGGAGCTTGTAGATATGATCTGCTGCTTTGGCTTTCGACCACACAATCTCTTTGGCTGTCTGTAAACAATGAAATATTTAACAATATTCATCTTGATCAGCAAGCTGAGATGTAGGTTACAATTTTGGTAAAAAGATTTCTCCAAAATTTTGTTCTAACTGGAAAACTGGTTTTATTTAGATTAAATGCAATTTAAGTTTTCTTGCAATAAGTTAATCTACGTCATCGACTATAACTGTACATGTTTTATATCATTGTGCAATCATATCATTTTTCAAATGTCATTACCAACCTAGAACATTTGGCAAAGCTGAGTTTTAATGTATGTTCCTTTGAAGGACTGAAATCTGTCTGGCCTGGATTGCTTAATATATTATGACTTGCCCCAGCTAATCAGGTCGAGCCCTTATCAGTGCTTTGACACGACGGAGCCTTAACCGAATTGATTTGGTATAATATTTTATTTCTTCCATTTTTTGTATGAGAAAACTTCAGAAAAACATGCGAAGTCCATACAATAATGATGTATGGCGATTGCATGGGACATTTGTCAAAATAAATAAGTAATAGATAAGAACTGCATTTGTAGATATTCCGCCCTATATCATTTTAGAACTTCTTATAACATTGTATAATGGAATTTACGTACACGTTCTCCTCTGTGATTTCGAGGAAATCCTTGGTGCAACCAACAGATGACTCCAGGTGAAAGTCCTGCAGAATGATCAGCCATTTGCCATAATCATGTGACAAGCGCCATTCCTTGTCCTCCTCTGGGGGATACAATTGGGGATAATTGGTGGAGAACACGTCTAATTTGGTTTCTGTAGTGATATCTACCACCTCTTTTGACAGCCCAACTGAAATTAGAATACCAACTTAAGGAATTGTATATACAGAGAGTATGAAACGTAGACAACGAGGAAAATTTCAAGGCAAATTTAACTAATATCATGAGGGTTCATTGCCACTTTAGTAACTGTGGAATTCAAATGATAGTTGATTTCGATTACGATTGTAATTATTTCTGTTTCGTTTAATTCTGAGTACAATTAACTTTTCTTATTTGCATTCTTGTCGAAAGGTGTCTCACTCATTTCAGTTTAATGAATACGGAGGAACGAAGCACAGTGAAATGACGTTTTCTCAGTTTAACATTACTTCTGATTTTATCAAGAAAATTATTCAACTACAACTCAATAGATTTGGATAAAAATCGAATGTATTCCTATCCTCAATGCCCAGTCGAATAGATAGCAGTATAATATTATAGCAATGCTAGATTTGACCACACTGCGATTGTTTATACTATATATGTATGCTATATTTCCTTGTTATCCGCACAGTGTTGATTTCGGACCACCATGACCTTCCAAACAACCAAATGGTCAACAATGTGTTGATTTTGCTTGTTATACTATGAGAATTTTGGAGTTATAATTATTAACTTAGCTTTACAAGAAGGATATACTGACCAACTGAATGATATGATTTTCATCATCTAATCGTGTGGGGTTAGACGAGAGCTGAAATGTTTTTACGAAACCGTTAAGACAAAAATTGAATGTTTTCATGAAACTGATCGCTGAAGATTTTTAAAGCACGGACAAATATAAAAAAAGGGGTCAAACTCATTAAAATCATGCCAAAACAATTTGAATTTCGATTTGTTTCATATCGCCCCATTCGAAGAACAATCTAACCTAAGCATATTCCTGGTCTAAATGCTGACTGAGTAGTTTTTTATCACTCATTTTTTAAATGTGCAGGACAGTTGTAAATCAAATTGTACAAAAAGGAGAGACTGTACCCAACAAACCTGTCTAACCGAGGCGAGGGAAGAGTTGTATTTATCTTGTATCGGGTACGAGTTTGAATTGAACGATGAGGTCTACAACACATTTTTTAAAACTTTTTTAAAGTTCATCAGGATTCGGTTTTAGAGAACCTCTTATGCCTAGGTTTTAATAAAGCTCTTGAATTTTTCATAAGTACTAAAAATTTGAGAGGTTGATTGGGTAGTTTTCGAGTCAAGAAGATAGTTGAGGAAATCATTGAGTTAAGATGTTTATGAAACTGAAACTTGACCTCAGAATTACGTGAGCTTTTAAGAGGATAAAAAATAAATGATATCATTTGAGCACACGTCACCAGTCTGTTTAAAATAACATCCTGACTTCGCTTGGACCATTGAACCAAACGTGAGGGGAATGCTCCCTATATGATTCCCTTGGGACACATGGAAAACTCTTGACTGAAACTGCTAGATCAGTTAAACAAATTAGAACAAAAGTTTCTGGTGGTTCTCTAAGCCAAATAGAAGATGATACAATGAAGACCGCTTAAACAAGGACCTAAAAAGGGTAGATAATAAAGAAGGAGTTGCATGCAAATTAGGTACATAATCTTAACAAACAATGGTCAATAACTGAAATTAACGTTTACCAATCTTTCACAATACTTTGCATAGGATGCTTAATTCTAAATCGAAAAAAAATAATGAAAGTACCCACAACTTTCTACAGTTTATTCCGTTGCGATGCAAACATTGTGTTAGTCCGTTAAAAGCTTAACAATTTTTTTTTATAAATTATCGACGAATCCGCGCCATTTATCGCAATTATTGATTTGAATAGAGCATATCAAAGTTCACCATAATTTTTCAAAAATGGTAAACTTTTATTATGTTGCCGTATGATCACTACTAATTTCGAAGACAAATTCGGAAGATGCTGCCTATTTAATATTTAAATTTTTTTGCGATAGCTGCGACAGCTTTGTAGACGCTTGTAAAACGGCACATAGTTTGACGACAGAGTATGAAATCGTTTATGAAAAATTAGGAAAACGACAAAGACAATATATCATTACATTTAGATAATAACGAACGTACAATAGAATACTTCAATTTTACTGCAATCAAATCACGTACACACCAAGAGCTGAAAATATTATACTTGAGAAATTGACATTTTAGACAGTAACAATCTGATATAAAGGAAAATTCTAATTGAAAATCCCTATTATTTTTTAGAACAGTATCAACTGACTCCAAGCTTTACAACACTCATTTCCATGTTCTTCACCCTTCTTTTCTTCCAGAACTACAGTTAAATGACGCTAAATGGGAATCTTATTGATAGTTCTATTTTCTACTACCGGGATTGATGTTGTAACAATAATAGTTTTTGTTCCTCTAATTCTTAAATGGGATGATTTTGCCATTTTAAGTTAAAATATTGACCGAACATTCCGACTGAATAGTGGCATCGCCAATCAAAGTCCGCAAAACTACACGTGGAATTATTTCACACGGGCTGAAAATCATTTTTCGAGAGGCGTGAAAACCTTTCTAGAATTGGAAAATCCTCTATCAAGTTGTTTTAATGTGACGTTTCTTGTTGGGTTTATGTATTATTGTATATGCGCACTTTTTCGAAAATCCCTTTATTACAATTGCGCGCCCTTACTATCTTTGTGCATCGATTTAGATAAAGATAAGTAACAAATAAATTTACTTGAAGGTATTAATTTCAATATAACTATGTGGTAGACAGCCTGCTGGGAACATTATATCTGATGTTGATTAATAAAAATGTGATTAAAATTTGCTGATTTTCATAGTGGAAATAACGTAACCGCCAATTCCAAGTTTCCACCTGAAGAATGGCAAAAAGTGTATTTAAAACTGGAACCAGAATTTGCCATGCATTATGAAAGGAAATTTGACATTTCAGTTCTACAGTATGCAGCTACAATTTTGAAAAAAATGTCCGCAAATGCAATTTTTCGTTCTTGTTGCCAGGGAGTTATAATTGAAAGCCTTGTGGAAATGAGCGACGGTCAGGTTGGCTGTAATAAGTGATGCAATAATAATTATGATGATGATGATGATGATGATCATGGTGATGATCAAACATTATAATGAAGCAATCGTTAATCTTAAACATTTACGTGTAATTCTTCAATTATATAGATAATTCAATTTTGTGTAACAATTCTAAGGGAGCCGGTCTTTTTAAGCGCGATTTTGGTAGAGAATGAACATCCAAAAACTTAATATTAGAAATAGCATCGATACCCACATATCTAGTATGCTTAGAAATTCAGTTTTCATATATAAAGCGAAATATCATTGGTTGCCATGATAACGCGAACATTTTCTTTTTTTACGTTTTATGTGTTTTACGTGTCTTTTGTCAACCTTTTTACGCGTATTATAAATTTTTACCCGTACTCTTTTTTACACATTCTAAAATTATATGTACACGTAATAATACCATTTCTACTGGCGTAAATAAATATGCTGACTCAATCTTTAAATGGATAACTCGTGATCATCTTATGTACATATTCAAAATTAGCAATGGATGACAATATTTTCGAATTCCTACTTTTAAATGTATTCATTCATTTACAATGACTCTTAAGTGCCTTAAATTCTGCGTCATCTAGGAAATGTATACAATAAATTAGAAATATCAAAACAAATCACTGATTCGGTAAATATGAAATGATGTGATATATGAGGAAAACAATAAATGATTGGTAATAATGGGTTCATTAAATTTGATTGAAGCCATGTAATCTCTCAGAGGATTAGAGTGGAAAATTGTACAAAGGATTAGACTTAAAACCATTCAGTAATTCTCTTGTAATTAATTGTTGACCGGGTGCAGATAAATTGGGCTATTTTGTATGTTTCTTGAATGAATATTATGAAGAAAAAGGAACAAATATATGAAAATAATTATTTTTATTAATTTATTTTATACAGCACTACTGTAACAATAGTCGTAAGCAAAAATATGAAGCGATGCATAATACACTGTAATAAATACTAAAATATATGAACATTTGGCACTAAAATTATAGATGGTTAGTAAACTTGGTCCCTGTGTTTCGTAGTGGTTCACTAGTGTCTGTTCTGTTCTACCCAGCAAGTTGTGATACATTTAAAAGAAAGAATACATGGAATATGGAATATATGCGAGAAAGACACGATCTACACATGTTTTTAAAAATATTCAAAAGCCAAATTTAAGTGCGTGTAAAGCGTTTTTCTGGATTAACCTCCAACAGACATGCCTAGTCTGTAAAAGGAGTGTAGCAAATGTAGTGTCGACCTGCTCTATTGAACCTTACATCTTCAAATTCAGCAGTAGGAATGAGGGGAAGTACAGCTGCATGGTGCACTAGTTTGAGTATGTTGTCTTCTTCATTAATTATCATATTACTTTGTAAATGATATTTTCAAGTTTACAATTTAATTAAACAAACTCGACAGATTATGTTTTAATTCTCTTAAAATGAAAGATATTTTTTTTACATGCAGTTTTGCTAAAATTCTATAGAAAATGTTCTGATATTTATATTAAGATAAAAGAAAGCCTTGAACATTTAATAAATCTTAAAATAATCTTATAAAAACAAACTAGCAAAACGTCTATCCTTTTTCCATGTTTGAAAAGGAGAAATAATGATTTTTTAAAAGTGGTTAATACAATAGGGGGAAGATACCCTGTCCAAACTGAAATCTGCGATGATAGCGATTTCAGTAGACTACAGCCAACAAAATGAAACGAAAGTCCTTTAGGGAATAATAATTAAAACGTTTTAAAACCACCCTTAGGAAACCCTTTAGGGAATCTTTATTAAAACGTTTTAAAAACATCCTTGTGCTAGCTTGGTATAAATGCCACAACATTTTCCGTATTTGTCTTTAATCTGGTCGGTAAATAATATGGCGGAAAATGTTACAATTACGATCGCAAAGGTCCGACTAGTTGTTTGTTAAATTAGTTTGATTATATATATAGTTTGATTATAAAAAGGGATATTGTTTAAATGCCGGTAAGACGGCAAAGATGCGTTTTCTTCCTTTGTCTTTCTTTATTTTGTATTGCTTGTAGTTTTATGTGAATTCCGAAGCTATAATGTTGGTAGAAATGTTTGTTGTTTCGCAAAATGGGAAACGGATTAGCATAAGCCTTCTATGGATTGTTTCCGAATCCCATATTTGTTAACTACCTATGATTGTATTTTTGTATTGTGTGTTGTATTAGAATAAATATGTTTAAACTAAAATGGGTTCGTTTTTGGACATATCATTTCAATGCATTTTGTAACATCAAGGAATTCCATATAAGTTTTATCAAATCGTTAATCAAGTTGAATGTTAAGTGAATTGAGTTTGCAAATGCAGGAAAAATTTGCAACGATTTCTGTCATTTATAACTCCAGAATACACACGGTTTAAATATGGACACGTTTTAATATGAGCGTCAGTCTCCAAGTTAAGTTAAAACATCAAGACTTCCACACTATACAAATCACTTCTATCTGTTAATAATTGTTTTAATTTCACTAAATATTTGAATTTTGGATTATATACTGTTTCTGTGAATATAAAAATAGGAGATGTAGCATGAATATCCATGAGACAGCCATCCAAATGACAGTAGAATTTAAACTTCTACAGGTCTCATAAAGTTCATGATCTGATGGTATTGAATTTAAAGCTTGTCAAAGAAGATTATGGTACCTCAACAGGACATCTGTGTTAAATAAAATGCAACTGTTTTCTGGAAGCGGATATTTTGTTAATTAAATCTATCGTTTTTTATGTATATGTCGGTAGATATTCCACATCTCCTGACAGTCCATTTCCGTGATTTCAGTCAGCGTGAAGTCGGATGGTTTCTTCCATTTATGATAATGCGGTGATGGTGGTTAGTTTATTAAATTTTGGGGTTTCCTGAGCTCTGTCGGCGCAAGAATCTACTGTAAATAGGCATGAGATTTTTTTAATAAATTTGTTCTTGCACTTTTGTCGATTTAATTGCGATTTTTTCTTCTGTTTTCATCGTTATATCTATCGGAAAATTTTTGTAGATCTTATAGTGTTTCAGTCCAGTCTCGACTTTTTGTAAACACATTTTGAAGTCTAAATTTTATAAAGCGGAACTATTGACTGGCCATGTAAAATGGTAGTCCATTCTTTTTATTTTTTCTTTTCATAATCAAAATCAGCAGTTTTCTTTATTTATGTCATTTAATTAACTTCTTCGGTATATTCATCTAGCAATTTATTATTCAGGACTCTGTCGAACGTTTCACAAAAAGTCGTAAACCTTAAGACTACTCGTAAGTCCTATATAACCAATGTAAGTTACGAACACTCGTAACACTTACGAACTTTTGTGAAACGGTCGCCTGGCCAGGTCTTTATGTACTTTTCTTTTTTCTTTCACCACATTCTTCATTGAATATACATTTTGGGGTCCTTTTCTTTTTTTCATTTCCATTAGGCTATGGGTGGTATCTGACTGCAAGTCGAATCGCATTCAGCGCAAATCTATCCGTATAAGCTTAACTTGTGCGTATAACAGTTCAGTCATGTTTATTTATGTCTTGACTCTTCTCTTTAATTAACTGTATCTGAGTCGGGAAGTTTGGGAACTGTGTACAACAAATTCCGAGATCTTGGTGATGAAGTGGAATTATTAACATTCATTGTTATAGTGTTTCAGTCGTTATCACTTGTTGATTTTGGCTATTATTTTCATTGCATGTTAAAAACACTACGGCGTGAAAGGGCTTAAAGGAATTGAAGGGATTTATTGGTTATCTTGCAAACAGAGAAATTATTTTGGGTTTGTCTCCGATCCGCATGTCTACAAATATATAGTCTTGACTGGCCTAAAGTCTTGATTCAATCTCCCGTGAGCTCTGCCATCTGTAGGATTATTACATAACCACATATTAAATGCTATTCATTTTATAAATGTTTTCTGTAATTTCTTACAGTATATATAACAATCACTATCACTTTTATTTAATTCAAATAAAATGTCATTATATAGCGGATGTTTTTTGAAATATTTAACATTACAGTATTTTGGTGAAACACTTAAAGCGATGTGTATCTGCATTTAATGAGAAATGTCAAATGATAATTGCCCAATTTTGTCTCTTTCAAAAATTACAACAAACCAAAAAATGGTACGACTGAGCATCGCAATTTCTTTATTTTCAACAAAGGCACATTATTTGCCTGCTACAATGTAGTATCATATTAAAATAATATCTCCCATGTATATTTAAAATTTAAATATTCTATTGATGAAGAATAGATTGCGTAGAGTTATCCAGTCACATTAAAAAATAAACGCACACATGACCCTTGATGATAGACATATGCACTCCCCCATGTCATTCTTATTGTGCACTTTTGCAGACATTTCTAAGACTGTAAAAAAGGAAAAAATCTTCTTGATATATATGCCCAAAGCCTGATAGATATTCTGATGTTCGAGTTTTTTGTTATCCAATAATCACAGAAAGCACACTTGCTACTTCATTTTTTCTAAAACCGAAGAACAATTACAAAAATATGAATGAAGCAAAACAACTGCTTGTGGTTTCTAACCAGAAAAATATGAGTTGAGTAGTGTATTTCACGGAAGAATTATTTTATATTTTATCAAATACAGTCTAAATGTATTTGTTTTTTTTTTATGCCACTTCAAATTTCTTACCTGTAATCTGTAA
>JARWCS010346751.1:0-11260 GCA_034783895.1 Geukensia demissa | reverse complement strand
CCCTGAGAAACCATTGGCTCAGAAGCTTTCTAGTCAGCTGCAACCCTCTATCAATAAAATGTTTATAGAAAGCACAAGACCTGGAGTAGTGCATCAATTGAGAGATATAGACTCCGTATGCAGGATTTGATTATTTGATTATTGATGCAACGAATAATAAGAACATATTCACAAATTATCGTCATCAGAAATTGGTATTTTCAGCTTTTAATTTACCCAGTCACAATGTTTATTAACGAACTGTTTTAGATTATGCAAATTTATTATTAAACGAACAACCAAATTGTCCATTTTGAGAGTCGTTAAGATATTTGTCCAACAATCAGCTTTATATCTGTCCCCAGGTAATATTCTAATCCCAGAACAAGGTAACAACAAGAATTAGCGTTTATTAAAACTACTGAAACAAGGGTTTCTCAAGGATAGATTAGGAAAGACTCCGGAAATTTTTCGGTCGCAATCATGATTTAATTATCCGTTTCAAAATATCCATTTCATAAATGAAAATGGATATCTTAACACTGTCGTAACAAAAACAATCTGTTCCAATACCGGTTGTGAGTGACATTGATTGCGACTATACACCGGCTTCTTCTACTGAGTGCCATTACTAGAGCAGGAGTTGCTTACCTTTCAGGAGCACCTGAACTACACTAGTTTTTGTAGGGTTCGTGCTACGCTAGTTATAATTTTAAGTGAAGTGTTATCCGTACTTTATATTTCTTTCGTTCATTTTTATTGGCTTTAGACTTGTCTGTCGAGTTGCCAAACCATATCTATCATCCACTTACTCTTATGTAAAAATCGGTTTTCACGCAAACACAACAAAATAAAGAATGTAACCAACTATGTCTTTGTCAATTTATTTCTGTACTCTTTTGAATGTTTTCCATTAGCTCTCTTTTGGAAACCTTTGCACATGCGCGCGCAACAAACATTAAGTTTTAAGGTTGGACAACTACGTGTTTCGCGACCTTCGGAGATCCTCATTTAAGTTATTTTTTTTCTTGTACTCCGTGTATTTTCCGTGACAAAGCAAAACAAAAAAATTATCACATGCATCATGACCGGTCTCTTACCGTTGATCATGTTTACTTGGTCGAAAATAACCACGCAATTTTAGAATACTTTATTTCTCATTCCACTTGATGGGGTTTGTTTCAAACAAATCTTTATAAAAATGCAAAACTTTCATTTTCCATTCGTTTGGTGGTCATTGTGCATATGTTTCCCTATAAAAATGCAACAGAAGTTAATACAAGCATTTTTATCCTTAACTGATTTTTGTTTAAAAAGCTCGATGGATAATAGGCAGTTTGGAAATTCAATTCAATTTGGTTAGTTTTACATAGATTTTCCCAAAGAATGCTTCGGTATTTTATAAGTTTTTTATTCTTTCTAAAAATGTCATAATTTTTTTAAAAGTTATATAAAAACATGAAACAAAAATTGAAATAAGGCAAAATATAAATACTTTTCAATACCATTTAACCGATATATCAATTTTGATGACCAGATAGCACCGAAGGTACAAATAACTCCATACCCATATTTCAATTATATAAAGAATGCTTGTGAATGACATAGTTGTGTAGTTAGTTTTATAGCTAGAATTAAAACTGAAAGTGTTTTGAAAAGCTTATGAAACCCTTTAAATGCTTGTCATTAAGCGATTCAATTTATAAATGACCGACATGGAAAATTTTCAAATTGAATTTAAATTTTCCAAAAGTCGCTCCGGATATTTCCGGATGTGTAAAATATCCATATATCAAAACTTAATTTTGTAATTACTTTTGTAGCTAGAATAATAAATGAAAGTGATTTGAAAAGCCTTTGATACCCTTTAAATGTTTTTCACACACTGATTCAATTTATACATGACCGACATGACCAATTTTCAAATTAAATATCCATTTTATAAAAGTCGCTCCGGATATTTCCGGATTTGGAAAATATCCGTATTTCAAAACTTAATTTTATAGTTACTTTTGCAGCAAAAATAATAAATGAAAGTGTTTTGAAAAGCTTATGAAACCCTTTAAATGTTTGTCACTCACCGATTCAATTTATACATGACCGACATGGAAAATTTTCAAATTGAATTTCCATTTTCCAAAAGTCGCTCCGGATATTTCCGGATTTGGAAAATATCCATATTTCAAAACTTAATTTTGTAGTTACTTTTGTAGCTAGAATAATAAATGAAAGTGTTTTGAAAAGCTTATGTAACCCTTTAATTTTTTTCACTCAACGATTCAATTCATATATGACCGACATTTTTTCATTCCATATTGTAAATTTTTCCTTTGGCTCCTTCATACGGTGTATGTATTTCTCAACTTGTTCTTTTTGCCCGTGTATGTAATTACGTTTTAGATATTAATGAACGTAACTCTTTGTTTTACCATGTCGTTACCATAAGGTTACCATAAGTTTGTTAAAACTTTTACAAAATTCTATCATCAATATAAAAATATAATTTTAAAGTTTTGTTGCACCTACAGAAAACTGCTAAAAAGCCGTATATATAACACTAAAACTTTGGAAATGTGGTATATAAACCTCGTAAATATAAACACAACCCATTGGGACTTGTCAGTGATCAAACTTATGCATATAGGTTATCTTTATAACACTATTTAAGGTCTTTAAATATTGTTTTCTTTGGTATCAACAAAGACTTTTGCTCAATAATTTACATCAAAACTAATTTCAGTCATTATTTTGTGAAAGTTTTGTCTCACATACTGTCGATTCTTTCTTTAATTTTGGCACTTGACAGCATATTGTTTTCTTTAAAAATTAATGATATTTTTACACTTAATCCAACCGGACGTGTTTTGATTGATGTCATGGCTTGAGAGAACAAGGTTTGTCATCAACTGTGTTTGGATTTTGACCAGGCTGTCAGAAACAGCGAGTATTTATCAAGGTCGGTACATATTGTAGCTTCTTGTTTTAATTGTTATTGTATCGACATCAAAAGTTAAATCTTATACATTTTAGGGTTACAAGTTAGGGTTTAATGTCGTTTTGTTACACCACCGTCCCAGGTTAGGGGGAGGGTTGAGTACTCACAAACCCCGCTTCACACCTTATGTGTCTGTCCCAAGCCAGAAACCTGACATACAGTGGATGTCGTTGTTTTTTTATGTTTAAGTGTTACTTTGGTTTGCACTTTTTACTTATCTGGCCTTTTTCTATATTCTTTGCATGAGATAATTATTTATATACTTGTCATTCTTGAGATAACATACGAATTTCTGTTGAGAAGAGATCTTGGATGCCGAGTGGTTTAGGTAGTTGATTTAAACTTACCTTCAAAGATCACGCTATCACATGGCTACCAATTGCTCGAAATCATATCCAAATGATATGAATAAAAATTGTTAGGTTAATCTTCCGGATATGACGAGGAGGATCTAAAAATGGAGCATACCTAAAGGTAAATCGATTATTTTCTGCAAAATAACTCTTTTTCCAAAAATCGATTAATGTCATTCGACTCTTTTATAACTTGTCTTTATCTCCTGAAAGTCTTCTGGTTGTCTTTTACTTTAACTTGTCGGTAAAACTTTCAAATTTAAAAGTAAAATTTCGACTGTTATGTGCATAGTGGATGGCTCAAACCTAATCGCCTTTTTCATATTTAATCTAATATTTAATATTGAATATAATTCATAAATACATGTCTGTTTGTTACAAACGTTCTTTAAATGTTAAAGTAGAAAATGCATTGAAAAAAGATGAAATCAAAGCAACCGACAAAAGATCCAAAATACCCTATCTAACTCATTTATTTTATTTTTTAAACATAGATTCTGTTATCGTAGTAGCTTTAAAAATGCAGTTCATCCAGTCCAAATCAGTGCGGGTAAAGACGTGCTGCCAGAAGAACTAGGACACGATGTGTGGCAGGTCATAACCTGAAACAAGCGACCAGAGGTCATAAGAAACCTTGTACACATACCGCATTAAAAGTACTGTGTATATCAACCGTATTACAAATGTTACAAGATGCGTTTTAAAATTTACATGTGACAGTGGGCCACCAGAAAAGAAAATGTATGTACTACAAATGCAAGATGCGTTTTAAAATTTTACATGTGAAAGTGGACGGCACCAGAAAAGAAAATATATGTACTATTATGTAAATATGTGTATTGGAAATGCATGTACAGGATTCCGAATGTTGAACAAATATGCTGGACACGTTTTTCAAGGAGTTACCTCTCATCAGCAGCGTTTAAAACAAAACATAGGAAGACCACGATCTAAACATAGTAAGAAAAAAGAAGTTAATCCAGCGAAAAGGACATCTACCATGTACAATACCAGGAATTAATCCTCCTCCTTAATTTCAGGGTTTAAGAAATTTGATACCGGTAAGTTTCGAAAGTTTTGTAAAGCAATATGTGGTAAAATTCCTGTCAGACAAATCTGACGACTTTGTTGGTGAATAGCCTTGGGGACCTTTGGTTCACCAGTAGTGGCTTCGACCCAGTGGTTTTAAAATACAGGTCAACCAATGTTAAATACATAGTGGGAAATTTGATAGTACTGAACATGTTTTTCAAAGAGACACCTATCATTAGCTGCATTTAAACCAAAATAGGAAGACTAAGATCCAAACGTAGTAAGAAAAGTAATCATACCATAAACAAACCGAAATAGACAGTCAAATCCAGAGGAAAGTACATCTACCATGTGGAATACAAGGAATGAAGCCGCCTTCTTAATTTAAGGGTTCTAGAATTAAGATAAGTAACGGACATTTTTGTAAAGCAATATATGATAAATTTCATTTCAGACAAATCTGACGACTGCACTGGTCCATCATCAGTGGCTTCGACCCAGCGGTTTTAAAATACAGGTTTACCAATGTTAAACAAATATAAATTGTCTCTTTTCGTCTTTAGTTTTAAAAGTTTCTCTAACACGAAATGTTCAACGTTACATAACATTAGAACTTATAGTAATGTTTTTACATTAGAATTGTTTGATTTTAATGGGTCTGTCAAATGTCGCTTAAAAACTTGATGTTAAGGCAGTCCCAGCAGTCTTTGGTGTTGACACGTGTAGCCCAATCGTAGTACCGCATATGAGCCAGGGCATACCTGGGAATGAGATTGCTTGTTTTTTTACATAAAAATTTTGCGCTTTAAAAATGTAATCAAAATTCAAGCCGTTTCGGAATTTTTCCTTAAACTAGACTTGGTATTATTGTATAAACAACCATTGAAATGCACCAACAATCACCTATCTAAACTATTTGAACTATTTTTCTTCTCTTTAACCACTTTTTAAAAGACATACCTATTTCCCTTACTGGTATTTTCTACGAGCTGAAGAACATATTCCGTTACTGCGTTATCCATATTTGTTCACAGGTTAAAGAAAGACAATACGATGGGCAAATAAATGTTAATATAAAAATAATCTTTTACGTAGATAGTAATTATCAAAAACCTTAGATTTTCATGTCTTTGGTGCCTATATATAGATGGTACATTTCCTGCCCAACATGAAAATTCGAATATGATAAAACCGAAAAACGAAAAGATGAGGTTTACGTGGACCATATTTGGTCCTGCATTTTCACATAAAATAATTTTTTAATATCTGCTGGAATACTGCAGTGAAATGGTTAATTTTGTCGTATTTATACATAACAAACACAAGGCCTTAAAACACCACAATTTAGCTTAAAAGCGACAAAACTGTCAATTCGAGCTTTTTCGCGGTGATATTTTGGTCGTATTTACTGCTGCGACTCTGGCCACCTGCTCCGACGAGATGATTTTTGGTTAAGTGTTTTTTCGATGTGGCCAATATTTTGATGTATGCACCTTTTCAACTTAGTGAATAAAAATTGGTTGTAACCTTTTCTTAAAAGTTTGATTTATTGACGTTTGTTTTTTTGTGTAAAAATCAGGATGTAAAAATATATTATTAAATACAACAGAGATAGAACATGCGCTAAGTAGAACATTTACTGTAAACTGAGAGACAAAATGGATTTTTAACATGCTTCAACTAGAATCTTGTAGCAAATACGTAACAAAACATCATTTTTACTACAAGATTTATTTGTTTTATAAAGTTAAATTTAAATAAATGTAGAAATCATTGCGAGCAAAATTGATTGGTAAGTTTGATTTAATGTTTCCCTAATTTTACCAACGATCCAACATAGTCCCCCAATGCACATACTTTTTTTCTTACCAATGAACGCTGTCAGGGAAGGACCATTTTACTCTGAAGGGTAGGGCATGTTTTTCATAAAAAATCTGATGCTCAACCTGATGGAAACAAAAATTCTGGACAGGACGGTACTTGCCACATCTATATAACAATATAATATTTTAAAGCCATTTCCCCAAGCCATATAGCGTAATGTAAAATTTTGAAAAAAACATTGTGACCAATCGCTGCATAAAACTTAAAAAAAAATGCTGTCCGAAAAAAAAAAACATAAACCCCCTTTAAGTTAAATGACCATTCCCTAAAGGAGATGTAATGGCATTGGAGATTGCTTCAGAATATTAATGGTCATTAAATGAACTTTGTCTTTTAGGAGGGCCGGTAAAAAGGGACAAGTCGACTGACACGGCAATCTCGAGGACATGATCAACACAGAACATGTCGGATTCTAATTTGATTTGACAAATGTATGGCTAAGTTTTCAATAAAACATTATCTCAATGCAATATATTTGATTACACCCTTTAAGGGATTTCAATCATATAGATATTCAATAAGGCTGGCAGTCTGTTTATGTTTTACACTGCAGTCTAATATGATTTTTTTAACATTCATACCTTGCGGTCTTAGTTTTCTAATGCTACTGATGAGATGTTATCTTTGAATTGTACACATAGCACACCATATTCATTCAACATTGATAAACTTATCTTTGAAACCAATCTGTCGATGCCTCTGCTGGTGGATTAGAGGTCCCCAAGAGTATTCACCAGCCAATGCCAGTTGTCAGACTTTTCTGGCATGAAATTTATTAAGCAATGTTTTACAGAAATTTGCTGCATTTGTTTAAATTCTAAAGCGCTGAAAATAAGGAAAGGCCTCAAAACGTATTGCACTTAGTAATGATCAGAGGTAACTTCTATATTTATTCAATATTGGTAAACTTGTATTTAGAATACCCAAACGACTGGTATTTATATCTTCAAGGAGCTGCTGCTCTTTCTCGCCGGCATTTGTTTTTAAGATGACGGTCCCCGCATCTCACATCTGAAATTTCCGCCAACTTGATAATCGACTTTAGTTTTTCACCGAGTATAAATGCTCAGTAAATCGGTCTTCCAGTCGGTTATAAGTTTCCACAATATATACAACTGGCCGCCGAGGTCTCCTCTATGTTTTCAACAATGATGGAATATCACTCCATGTTAAATGCACTAAATCATTCCGAAAAATGAAAAGTATAGATGAAATCTCATGTTAATGTCTTATGATCAGGAATCACAGCATTGGCTTTTTCCAGTAACTGATAGCATTCATTAGAGTGGTATCTTCATTTTTATATGTACCATTGTTTATTGTATTTATTGAAATTCATGAACTGTTATCGGATTGGCGAATTTCTATTTGATTTTTATATTTCGTCTGTTACTGCTGGTAAGACATCAAGCCAGTCAACACGAGATGTCAGGTTAAACACAAAATTTCCAACGGTTTAATACTGTGTTGTCAATAAACGCGAGGAAAGACAAGGTGAATAAAATGTCAAATTTATAAATATCTATGTAAGTGTTTATTATCTGTACCACGTATATAGAAAAAAATAGAAGACGTGGCATGGTTGATTATAGGACAGCAAACCAAAATGTGAAACTGAATTCCAGGTTCAAGGTACATAAAATTTGTTGCGGAGTTAAACATGCTTGTGAGTAATTAAGCGGCCCTCTAATCAGGGACTATGGTGTGACAAAACGACTTATAACAATAAAAAACTACTGCATAAGATTTAACTTGTGAAGTCGATACATAGTACGAAGACGATGACAAATAAAACAAGAGACAACAAGATGTACCGACCTCGAAAAAGTACTCACTGTTTCTGACAGTTCAAAAATCAAAACACTATTGATAACAAACCTGGTTCTCTAAAGCTACGACATTAATCAAAACACGTCCTGCTGGATTTAGCTTAACAATATCATTAATACCCAAAGAAATAGCAAAACAAAAATACCAAAAAGGAGATGTGGAATGATTTTCCATGAGACAGACATACACCAAATAACAGTCGTAATTAAACTTTTACATGTCACATAACGGTCTCCAATAATGAACCGGAGTCCATACCTTAACCGAAGCTGTAAAAAGGTACCAAAATACAAAATTTGAAACTATTTATAAACACGACAATCGTCAAGATCTATGGAAAAATTAGAGAACAAATAACAATAAATGACTATTAAATCAACGACAACCACTGGTTTAAAGGTTCCTGGCTTTAGAAGGCATATTTGGCGGAGTTAAAACATTTTGTGAGCGCTCAACCTCAAAATATTCAATGGATAATTTTTATTTGCTTTATATGAATTTGAAAGGAAACTTTGACAACGAAATCTATTTCTTTTTTCACTGTTTGTCATCTATGTCTGTTTCAAGTATCCTAATCCATTAGTTTTTAATGATTTTTGTCATATTGTACGCTTCCATAAGTAGTTTCAATTTAAAAAAAATATGCATATGAAAATGAAAAGGGGTAAATGTCACAGAGACCACACTCCAACCACAAGAATAACAGATGGGATTTACAGAAGTCTATAAGCCCATTAACAAGGATGGAATACCACTCCTTGTTAAAAGCTCTAAAT
The DNA here is from genome assembly GCA_034783895.1 of Geukensia demissa. Lineage (NCBI taxonomy): Eukaryota > Metazoa > Mollusca > Bivalvia > Mytilida > Mytilidae > Geukensia > Geukensia demissa. The sequence goes on along the minus strand of JARWCS010346751.1, from coordinate 2,411 downwards.
CACCCCGAATAAATGAAATTTGTATACGTAAAATAATAATATTTTTACCAAAATATTATCAATAATGTAGATGTACTAAAATATTAAACACAAAAAATACAAACCTAAGACCACAAATGCTGACTTAGGACAGGCACATGAGACATGCGTTTGGGTTCAACTTGTTTACTTAGTTTCCAGCCCTCCCCCGGCTTGTGGTCAAAGAAAAAACATCAAAGACAACAAAAAGCAACAGAAGAACTATGAAAATTAAACCGAAGTTTACTTAATTTGACTAGACAGTACCCGAATAACAGTAAATTTACTAAAAATACAAAGAAAATCAATTTACATTTTGTACTTCCCTAATGAATGCTCGGATTTAACAGAACATTTATATTTAAAAGATCATTTAATATATTTATATGAGTTTAAAAGGAAACTTGGACAACGAAATCTAATTCTGTCTTTTGCTGTTTATCGTTTACCATTTTACTCCCGTTTTTCTAGAGTAAGTTCTAGAGCCGATTTTTTTCATTTTTCATCTTATCCTGTCCCTTGACAGAAAGTTTTACTTGTTGCACAACTTCATATTTTACATGTTTGTTTTGTTTTTAGCTTTTAAATGTTGCTATCTTGTAACATTAGTCTTTAAGTTGTAATTCCGAAATCAGACAAGACTATAACTAACAAGATTGATTAAACGTCCACCGGTATATATTTCATGCAAATTAAAGAAGATGGCATATTAACGGGTGAAGACAAATAAACCCTGCTTGTACTTAAAAAGAATTCGATGATATCAAAAAGGCAGACAGAAATCGTTTAATCAGAAGACAGACAAGATCGTGACAAAGAAAAAAGAAACGACAAACATAGTACGCACAACACTTAATTGTAATTGACAACTAAAGCTAGAATAACCCTACAAAAACTAGGTTGAATTAAGGTGCTTCTTAAGGGGTTAGCAATGCCTGCTCCACTAGTGGCACCTGTCCTGTTGCTCAGTAGATAAAGCCGGTGTATAGTCACAACCGGTATAGGAACGGATGTGTTGTCACGACAGTGGGAAGATATTTATTGTCATATGTGAAATGGATATTTCGTATCGGTCAACCAAATCATGATGGCGACCGAAAAATTTCCGGAGTGACGACTTTAATCTTTCTTGAGAAGTCACAATCTTCAAACTCGAGACGAGCATGCTAACCATCAACCGATGAGGCGGTCTAAACCAAATAGATAACAAACATGACACTGAAAACAAAAGCTTGAGTAAACGAACATAATAAAATTGAGGATATGTTAAGGTGCTCCGGAAGAGTTAACATCTCCTGCCGCACATTTTGCTTTTCCTCTAACTCTAATGTCTCACATAAACACAAGTTTTATATGGAATGTCTTCTACACCCCTAGTAAAACCCAATTGCCATTTATGGTTACGTCTATAAGGATGGACTATGTTCAAACTATGACTCAGTTCAAACTACTAATTAGGCTAATTGAAGCTTAATGCGGTAGCATAATCCTTTATCTTTGACAGAACTCATGTACTATATTGCAACTATATTAATCAAAATGATGATAATAATAATAATAATAATAATAATAATAAACAATTAAGAAATGAGAGTTTTTACTGTATTGCTATTACGTTGTCTTCTATGTAACCATTACACTCCACTCTGAAATACAGAATAAATTTCAGTAGTAAAAAAATAATTCTTGTTGACGTTGCGTTATTATTTCTTTGTTTGTTTTCATTCAGAAAGGTGTATTGTTAATTACAAGACAAATAGGCGCATGAATATATAGTAATAATGCGCATTATATGCGCTTTAATTTTAATGATACTGTCTTGAAGATAATCATTTTCTTTCTCATTGTAAAGTACTCAAGGTTTTTTTTATTTTCTCAGAAATTATTTTCGATATACATAGTTACTAATATTGAATAAATATGGAGAATTTTGGAATGCTATATGTACATTTCAAGGAGTAGCATTAGAACCAAAACATATAAAGTTCAAGTCTACTAGCCTAGTGAAACCCCATTGGCATCTATGGCTCCATCGATCTACAAGGATGGATTATGTACCTTGATAAGACTTCTTGAAAACAATTATCTGCAATCTTCATACCCATGAATATACATTTTCTAATTCTGATGTAAACTTCTTCCCTTAGGTCTGAAACCTTAGTTTATTTAAAAATAAGTTTTGAGCAACCTCACTGGTACCTGTATATTTCGCAGTACTTTATTATAAAGTAAGTTTATCTGAGGTATTTGGTAATTTCTTTGGGATTTTCTAAGTACCCTCAAATCTGACATCTTAGGTTGTAGTAGAGTAGAGCGTTAAACAGAGGCAAAACGTGTCCTGGGGACACAGATGCCCCCGCTCGGCAAACAGGAAGTAGATAGACGACAGATCT
>JARWCS010346750.1:0-19292 GCA_034783895.1 Geukensia demissa | reverse complement strand
AGAAGTTTAAATTCTACTGTCATTTGGTGGGTGGCTGTCTCATGGACAATCATGCCACATCTCCTATTTTTATATCACCTGTAACTACCCAGAGAAATCTCATTTACAGCAGTGGTTGTATAGACACAGGGGTTTGGAATAAAGGGGTTCGGGGTAGACATCCGCTATTGCTTGCAATGACATTAGAATGCCGATCTCATGTGACACCAGAGTCTATTATTCTTCGTTTTCCGTATATTGAACTTGTCCGACCATTTTTCTCGAAGGAACTTTATATTTGGTAGCATGCTATGTCAGTATCCATAGGTGTGCGATAAACCTTTTTCGTGCAAACAAGAAGCCCGCTTTTTACTTGGGGCCCGATTTGGGGTACCGTTAAAACTTTTACATTAATGAGAAAAGGAAGAAGGTTGTAGTCTTGTGTGGTACAAGAAGTCAACATGTGCTAAAGCTCACAATATTTTTTGTTCCAACAACAGACCCACTTCGCAGAATTTAAGGGGTTCAAAAGGGAAATTTTTCACATTTTGTCCTGTGCCTTTTTACAGTAATATTTCTGCAGCATCTAGGAGAGCTATAAGCATCATGTTTTATATGGTACAAGAGTCATGTGGTAGTGCATGCAATATTTTAATTCCAACCATGGAGGGCCACATGTTCGAATGAAGGGCTTATAATGTGTAACTTTTATAATTTTCGCTTTGTATATTTAAAGCAAAACCCGACAGTTTATATTACAAAAGGAGTAAGGTTTATTATAAACCAGAATCCCATTTGTTACAACTTAATAAACAAGGTCCAAATTGAGATTTTTTTATACATAGAAAATTGATGATTGGTTAACAATTTGCCTGGATATTTTAGGTTCTTTTATGTTCCAACAAGAGGCCCATTCAAAATTTAGGGGCTCCAGAAGGGGTAAAAAAGTACCTTTTTTGAAAACTAAACAATTTGGATATAGAGTCATGCTGGGGTTTGAGCTACTTCTGTTGTGTTTGTAATTGTCTGGGTACTATGCATAGACTCTAAAAGTTAATATGACGTATTTGATTTTTAAGGAGTTTTTTTGTCACAACACTTTCCCAGGTTAGGAGAGTTGAGCGCTCAGAGACATGTTTAACCCCGCCACATACTTTAAGTGCATCTCCCAAGCCAGGAACCTGTTTGTTATACAATGCATATCGTTGTTCCTGATGTATGTTAATTGTTTAATAATTAAAGCTGCAGGCCATGGTGAGTTTTTATGTCTAAATGAATATGAAGGCATACAAATACAATCTTTCCCTGTGATACGAACTACAGCATTAATCATTCAAATATAATACTAAAATGAGACTATTGGGGAGGGGGGGGGGGGTGTTTCCATTGGACGTCATGAGCAAACTTCGAATGGACATAGATGTGATATTGCATACAAATTTGTTTAAACCGTGTTAACTGTGACGTTTCAACATTCCAAACATGTCAAGATTGACAGAATGAAGAATGCATTCGTCTGTGACAGAACAATTTGTAACAGTATCTTATTAACATGGTGTTAGTTTGTTTGAAAAAGCTAATGCATGCAGTTCAAAACGCGAACACTCGACCGGGGTTGCAAAATTCGCGCATGTTCGTAGCCAGAAATTTTCAAGGGTGGATTCGATCACCTCCCGAAGCGACAAACACGACCGGGGTCTGGGGTATTTGGTGCAAAATCCTGCAATCTAGCAAATTCCTGGCACTGTTTTTCATTTCAGAGAGTCCTGTTTTTTTATTTAATAGTCAGACTTCAATCTGAATTGAGAGTTTAATAGTGCTTAATGGTTTTCAAGGGGGGTTCGTCCGAAACCCTCCCCCCTGGCTACGGGTATGTGGCGAAACATCGTGTATAAATGGATGTTGAAGCGGGGCCTAGCCCAGGTAGAATGAAACATTACAACGATAACTGGAGTATGATATACTATTATATAATGTGATAAATGCCATAATGTGAGAACACTGATTTGTTCAGTTTTATATTCAGAGCTATATCATACATGAAACAAAAGTATGAATTCTTGAAAACACATGTTTCTGGGAACCTTGTGCCACTCACCTAATGCATTTACAGTCTTGTGTGGTTACAAAGAAAGGGGTATGCGTACTTTTGACAGGTCCTTATGTTAAACTAAGCTTCTTGCTAACGACGATCCTGCAGGGAGGATGAATCGGGACCAAGCTAAGCAATCAGTCCATGTAACCAACATTTATGCAACGTCTTGTTTCAATTATATTCCTTTCAATGCTATCCTCAAGCAACCGAACATTCAAATAAACTGCATTATGTAAATTACGTGGACATCTACATGTAAACGAAATGTCAATACCATGTGATTTTAAAATGTTATAAGGACAGAAAAAATACATACTTGCGTACAAGTATACTAAAAAAGATATATCTCTAATCACCCCCTGTTGGTGCAAAATGAGAGCATTTTAAGTGTTGCAAAAATTGTTCACAGATCCTATCACAAATTAGGTTTAATAAATCGATGGGACAGTCGGTGACTACAGCTAGATCCCCTCGCGCCCAGTGTTTAAGTGCATGCATGACGTTGTTTTAGCGAAAGTAAAGACATGAAGGTAGATGAATATATAAAATTTGACACGTATTAAAGTAAATGTAAAATACGTTATCATTAAAAATAAGATATTTGTTGGTCAATATACGGTTGATTCTTAATTGATGAATGTCATCGGTAACATAGACATCTTACACATGTGTATATATGTCTGTCTGTCTATTTGATAAACCTGATAAAGCACGCGTGAACGGAACAATCAAATTAAAAAAAGAGATGGATACTTCCTTTGAGCATGGAGGCAATCTGACAAGCAAGCAACTACCTTTTTATTGCAAATTGTACAACGCAAAGAGAATGAGCTACTTTTCATTTTAAGTAACTACATTTTAACACTGGTAAAATCTGTTCATCATTTTAGTTCCTAGCATCCTATCATGCAATGAGATTCAGGCACCGAAACGGGGAAAATCAAATTAGTTCAATACTTCCTCTTTTCGCAACAATAAAGTACCACTATAAAATATGACCAACAATTATACTTTTAAATCTTAAGCAAGTATAAATTTAGTTACTGGTCTGTTCTACTTTTAAGTATGACAGAATTCTCATCGGTATTTATTTGGCAATAAACATAATAGACTAATTTCTTTCCGGTTGGTGATTATCTTTATTAATTACCCTAGAGACATATATTGAATTATCGATTTCTGCATCACACCTACTCAATTAAGTATCTTTATTTGCAATTGTTGATACCCTATTTGGAGGTAAACGAGACATTTAGAAGTCTTTGTCATCAGGGCGAAGCATACATGTGGATACAAAATGATTTGGATTGTACCTCCTTCGACTTTACCCGTGGTCTTCATCAGTAACCCATTAATCAATATTTAAGGACTATATGTTCTATAGCCAAAAAGCTCAAGCTCTTGAATATTTGTGTTTTTCTCTTGTGCTGTATGAAGGCCGTAAAAAGCTTCTCCGAGCTAAGTTGTATGCTGTGATTTATTTAGTACTTCTCCGAGCTAAGTTGTATGCTGTGATTTATTTAGTACTTCTCCGAGCCCTAAGTTGTATGCTGTGATTTATTTAGTACTGGAATTTATTTTGGAAAGCTACAGTTTACATCCTTCCAACATTGTAATTAGTAATTCCCTGAAGTTTAATTTCGACTGTTATTAGGTGGATGGCTGTCTCATGGACAATCATGCCACATCTCCTATATTTATAGAAATTCATAGTTTGTCTTCAATACTTTAGATTTTAAAGAGAGTGCATAAATCCGCTCAAATGAATAAACAGTTACTAATTACTTGAGAGGGTTCCATATCAATGCAAATGACATGGTATTTAGTATCAATTATGGTTGGTAAATGTTAAATAATTACTAACATTTTCAATATTTGTACATTGTATACGAATTGGTTACAAATATATACAAATTGGAGATGTGGCATGATTGTCCTTTAGACAGCCACCCACCAAATGACAGTAGAATTTAAACGCCTACAGGCCCCATTAAGAGTCCTTAAACATAATTTGCCATGGTTCTTAATTTTAGAATAAGTGCAGATTTTGTCCTCTTTTAAGTATAATGGATTAAACTAGTCGATATTTACAGGCTTGCCTGTAAAATAATGCCACTAAATTAGAATAGGAATATACTTTGTTTCCCCACAAAATGAGCCATCAAGAGTATAATATAATGCGTAATAAAATTACTTTTCGGTTGATGATTATTTTATCCACATTAATTAAATTACCCTTGGGACTCATATTAGTTTCTTTATTATAACTTCGACCAGTCATTATTCTTTAGAAGCCACATTGCAGTTTTTCTCTACTGTTTCCATATTCTTCGCCCCAGATTCCCAGTACTTTTAAAGAGCAATATTCACTGCATAATAAAAATAAACAGTTTGCAAGGAAATAATAACATGTTGAATACATTAAAAGTATGACATTACTTCATTAGCTGTCAATGCAATGGATATTGAGCTACAATTACACCAAACATAATTAGAATGGTCAAATGGTATTTACTGGACACAAGTCTGAAGTGTAAATTGGATTTGTGACCCATAACAAATACATCTGCCAGATGCTCATTTCTTTCTAGAAGCAAGAAGTATTAGTTTTATTCTCTACATTGTATACAAGGTGTACCAACATTTATACCTGCACAGAACATGTTGTAAGTTATGTTTGTTTTAAATACTTTACACATTATATATCAACAAAATATTGCGGCATTTCAACGGTAGTCTACTGTAGTTGTACACTTTGAAAACAAATAAGATAAACTTGTATCTACTTTAGTGTATTTCGGTTAAATGTTGACGGTACCAGGACTTTTGTCCAATTTGATACCCCAAAATAATTTCACAAGAAAGAGAACAAATAGTATTTACTCATGTGTAAACCGTTTATGTGTGATAATAATATTTTATTCAAGATATAGTAATTTTGAATGATCATTTGTCACGAATTTGACAACCACGCATAAAATAGCTCAGACATAACTGTCAATTGTAGATTATAGATGAATTGTCTTTAAAGGCAATTTAATAATCTTTGGATTTAGTGTCATATTTTAAACAATCATCAATATCTGATAAACGGCCCGAAGTAAAAATAATGACATATATCCAAAAAACTTTTGTCCTAGACGTTAAAGATTGTCTGCCGAACAGTGAAATACAACATAAAAACTGTAGCTTAAGGCATGTTTAAAACTTTAAAGTCAGATGTCACGTCAGATTGTAACACAATTTTTAGCTCATCTCATGTTGCCTCTATTGTCTGGGACGGATGTATATGAATTTGATTTTTCATTGCATTACAGCTTATTGAAAGAAGAAGAATAAAGCAAATATTCTGACTGCCGATACTCTTTGAGTAGCGCATTTGCAGCATTTTATAAACGAGCCAATAACACCATTATGGAATTTTATTCAAACAAATTAGGTTTTATGCTATGGGTATGCGTCATATTTTTAATGATATAACTTCATTCTTTCTCCCACGTTTTGAAAACACGAGCAATAAAGATCACAATGTTTGTCAGATTATGGCTGAAGATCCACAAATGTATCAAAACAATAAACGAAGAGCCATCTGTTGAAGCCATTTATTGTTTCTACTACAACAATAGACAGGTGTAAAGATACCCATCATGTATCAGTTTCTGACTGGTTTTCCACATACGCTATCATCATCATTGAATTTTCAGTATAATAGATCCACACAACACTTCCATACTCTATCTCTCAGACTGCCTGTATACAAAAATAACTTCGTGCACGGTATATTTTTGCATAAAAAAGAAAAAAAAAAACAACAAAATGTTTCAAATAATGCAATATTTTCTTGTTTTGTTTTAATTCTTTCTGCCAAGAATGCGTTTTACATACATGCTATAAATTTGTATCTCGAGAGATATACGGAGTTTGGCAATCAGTTTGTAAAATTGCTATCCTCAGGCCGCTCAATTACATTTCTCACTTTCATTGTTTTTGTTGTGCATAAGACATTATAAAATCCGTATATTCATTGCTTTGATTCTTAGTGTCAGACTGACTGGTACTAATTATCTTAACACTATGACATACTGCCATCTATCTATCGCTCTGTGATGTAATATGGTTTTTATTAATACAGCATTCTCTGAGAGTTTGTAATATTGGCATCGAGATGAGATCTATATTGCTTATCTATCTTTTCCTTGTTCTACCTGTATCATCAGATTTTTTACTTTCTCATTTTTAATTTCTGTGAGAAAGAGATACAAAGCCCAGTGGATCAAGTTGGAGTTTTTGATGTTTAACCGTTCGGAAAATATTACGCCGCGATTTTTGTTTGAAGTATGGTACTTAACTTAATGGAATCGACTAGCCATCTGCCATAGTATAAATATTAAAGAATAAATCTTATGAGTTCATTGTTACGATTGGAAAAGTTATATTATGAATGTATACATTTTGTCTATTCTTGTCGGCTTTGGTACTGCTATTTGTGATTGTAAGAAAAAAACAGCTGACTTCTGTTTCTTTTTTGGAACTCAGTCAAACGCCTCAAGATTATAATTGAAAAATTTCACATTTTATCAGGATTTATTCAATTACCAAGCACAAACGAACAGTTGTATTGTAATGCAACTTGTTAAAATAAGTTAATGGAAATATAATGAAACTAATTTACACTTGAGATTGATGTAAGTTTTGGATATAAACCGTTTGCCAGAACAGATTGTTTTATGATTTTGTTATAATAAAAGCTTTAATATCAACATCTAACTGGATTCGCATTGTCGTATCAGCTATTCCGGACCATTTCAAAGCTCGTTAAAAAAAACAAATAAAAATTTGCGAATGATAATGCAGTCTTGTTTATCGAAAATAATTCGTACGTGCAAAATTGAACCTTTACATGGAACTACGAACACACTTATTCTATGAAAATCCAACAAATTGTGACACCATTAGTTCATTAATAGGATATTTTTGTGCCATTATATCTGACTCATCTGTATTTACATAATTGAGGAAATTCAACAATCTTCCATTTTGTGGATATTCGATAACATTTAAAGATGACATTCTGTTCTCTTTTGGTAAATGTAAAACATACACTTTTTGGCGGTTCTTCCTATAACTGCAGAAGGCAGGAAGCCGCGTGGTCTGGAAACTGGGATGACAGCGAAGATGAAGGTGATTGCTTTTGTTTACAGTACTGATTTTTAAAATGATTTATTAGGTTTCAATGATTTTTGTTAATATGTTGTTCGATATATGTTATATAGTGTCATGGTATCATTTGGCTGCCGATTATGGTCGTAATAGATCTTAGTTCCTTTTAAGATCAATAAGTCTTTATAAGGCTATGTAATGTGAGGTTAGTCTGTCTCGGTAGTCAATATTTAGTTTCTATAGATATTGATCATATGAAACCATTTGTGTCTGATACTTGTGTGACTGGGAACAATAAAGGTATCATGTACCGCCCGTTTTCTCCTTAAGGTTAGTAATTTCATCTAATATTAGTTTCCATAGTGGAATATTCATCGCCATTATTGCATTTTAATATACATCTATTTTCTTTCTTTTACATTCATCAACAAAGATCAAATGCTTATGTTATATTTATGGTCGTTCTTCTTATAAAATTATATGGTTCAGAAAATGTCCTGTCCTGGCTTTTTATAAATGAGTATTGTGTTTTATATATTTGACAATCAAAAGCGCACACAAAAGGTACAGGGACATCAAAAGGTTTTACTTTACTTTTTAAGTGCACGTTTTTCTAAATTTGTCAGTAATATAAATGTTGATCAAACAAAAAGGACAATAATACAAATGTAAAAACATATGTTAAGTGGGGGAATATGCTAAAAGTAATTGTTTAGACGTGGAATATTTCTTCATCATGACGTGCAGTTGAAACAATTCTGAACAATCGATCGGCGATGGACAGATAAACAAAATCAATTTTAAATGTCAGCTGCATTATAACACACGTGACCCAGCTTCTTTAAAACATTCAACATCACAGTGTTAAGCATATTCCTCAATATTACATTATTTTCTAAGTATAAAAAAATAAATCATCGAACCATTACCACAAGGTGCCTATCGTGCCAATCAATTGATCTATATGGAGGCCAAATGATTACTATTAGCATTTTTTCGCTAGTTGCATAAAATTATCGACTACTTTCTATTCATTTTTTTTTCAAACAGAAACTCATCTCACTTACAGGATATTTAACATTTGAAAGGGTGATAACTCTATAATGGGATTTCTAAATGACTTGACATTTGGTCCAATATATATTTTGATATGTTGTAGAAGGAAAGTTATGGTTATTTTACAGTAAGCTAAACCAACTTTGTCTTCAGTTTGATTGAGTTGGTTTTTTTATTTCTTATTATAAATACAGACATAAGACCAATTACCCAATTAGGTTATAGCATTACCTTTTAAGACACCTATATGTCAAACAAGGAGACGAAAGGAAAACTGTTAAAGTTTTTGCATCTCAGTGGATGCTAAAATCAGACATGTACCAATTAAGAATTTCTTTTAATCCTACTGGAAGGACCTGAAGATTGCAAATACCGTTATCTGAAGTGAGGTGTGTGTACGTAGTAATTACATTGTTCCAAAATAAATTACAAGATAGCAAAGAATCAGACAGAAATGGCAAAGTCAGAACAGACAAGTCAATGAGCAACTTAAATGAATCAAAAGACAAACACAGTACACAAGACATTAAACTAAAAACTAAAGCTAGAGTATCAAGAAACAAGCGAAAACAACGGTGAGTTCAGGTGCTCCAGTAGTGTAAGCAATAACTCCTACACCGCTAGTTGCACCCGTCATGTTATTCGGTAATAGAAGCCAAAACTTTTTAGTCACATTCGATAGGAACGGGTTTGCAGTAAGGACAGGATATCCATTGTCATTTGTGAAGTTTTAGCTTTTATTCTTGTCTTAATTCTAGATGTAAATCTAGGTATATATAAAGCAGACCTTTCTGTTTCTGTGGTATCTTTGATTTCAAGTTAAATAGGATATTTGTGGTCAAGATAGTCATCAAATTAAGAATTATTTAGAGAAAGAATATCACTTATGTAGCGGAACGTCACACCAGAAGATTGAGCCATTTGTTTCTATTTCCCTGCAGAAGGCTATGTATAAAGTCAGCTTTATACGAACAAAGGAACAAATCGGCGAGAAGGGGTGAACACATGCTTCCCATTGGATAGACGGTTAAAATACACGACCACTAAACATTAGAAAAATGTTATCAATCAAGAAATCAAGAATTCAGGGTACTGTTTATTAAAATAAGAGTGGTTAATAACAAAATAAGGTTTGTCCCTTCCTATAACCAAATATTTGTACCTGGCGTAGGACGTTAACAATTGAAGAAAAAAACAAATCAAAGGTGATCCAAAGCTTTTTGAGGTTTGAATTGGGGATAGTGGTTAAGGGTAGAGAAATCAAATGTTTTGATGCTACTGTAAGAGGAAAGGACATTCATCATTCATTTGATGTATTCAAACAAATCTTTGGTCTTTTAGAATCCACATTTGATTCACGCCACCTCAAGAATGGCTTGTTTCACAGGAACTCTTGCGTCCGTTTTTAATCACTAATAAAATAACTGCCAGGAACTTGGAAAATGGCATTGTTGAGCATTTGGCAGACTCCATAGTGTAAAGGCTATTTACATTGCTTTTGAATTTCATTAAGTGAAGGAGGGTCCAAATCTTCTTGCTGGGTTGAAATTTCAAATGCAGATATAATTAACCGATGAATGTCAAGGTTTCTTCTTTGGTAATTGTCGTCGTGGTATATGTTGGGTTGCAAAATGAATTGTCAATCCCAACTTCACTTTCAGTCTACGTAATGTTATTTACAAACAAAAACAATGTTGTAATGGGCTTTGTAAGCAGGGACAACATAGATGTCATGTAGTTCAGAGAGGTGTCTGACAGACCTCGGACTTAACAGATTTAGCGTGGGTATTGATAGCTCGTTTCAACTTGTGAATTCGTATTAGTATTAACGACCCAACTGCCTTCACCCATCTGGAAAGATTATCTTATTCCTATTCTTTTCGTTTCAAGTTGAAATAGTATTTCTCTTCTTTCTTGTAGAATCGGGAGACGAAAACGGCCACCCTTGGAGATTTTGGAGGAGATTTTCTCTTCGTCGGGGTACTAAAGGCAAGAGAGATCTTCTGCACAGAGAGGAACTTGAAAAGTATGACGCTAGTAACAGACTTTTCCCAGATGAATGCAAAAGGACCAATAGTTTAAAACCACCACCAAAACCACCCAGACTGTTTCTTTTTAGATCTTCATCCATCAGCACACCTCGTTCATCAGTTGTGGGACCACCCGAAAGAAATTCTTTCGTCATGTCACAAGCATATCAATGTTCCCGGACTCGTGACAGCAATGTGCCAACTGCTCATGTTGTTCCGTTCCAAAAGGAAAATGGGAACCTTACAAATTCTAAAATAGTTGAAAATAATAATATTAAAATCGAAAAACAAACGAAAGGTGATGACAATCAGTTGTCAAATGAGTTTGATGATTTAGTACTGGGAACATCATATTCTCCCGCCAAGATAAAAATAGTAACTCCCGATCTAAATCCAAGGCGAACCATTGGGAGGTCACGTAAAATGTCAGTTGATGTGTCATCCTCAGACAGTCACCGGTTAGTTATCCAAAACGCTTCCGAACTTTTATGCCAAAAGTTAGATCCAACCCTTTTGCTCGATGAATTGTTGGAGAGAAAAGTGATCTCTCCAATTGACTACCAAGCATTTAAAGGTCACCCCGATAGACGATTAATCTGTGAAAGTCTCATGCAAACGTTGATAGAAGGCACACTCAGACAGTTTGTTAGTTTCTGTGATATCTTGAAATCAAAGCAGACTTATCAGGACATGGTTGTGATACTTGACGTAATGAAAGATACTTATGACGTCGTTTTTAACATTCCAGTAACCGGTGTTTGTTCAACGTCGATCCCAGACGACGACAAATCAATAACATTCGAAATTGGTTATTACAATGATCATCGTGGGAAGCTGAAGCCACTAGTGCAGTTGGAAAAAGCACGTGATTATAAACGTTATTCTCGCGATTCTACTTTGCTTAAGAGATCCTCTAGGATTTCATACATGTCTAATGCAAGTGACAGTACGCTGTTAGATGAAGTTGCGGGCATTGACCAAGGAAGGGCGATGATAAATATTAATATTTCAGGATATTCTCTGCGCGGAGAGAGAGCCAAAGCTGTCGCAGCCATTATAGAAAAGTATGATTGCATTTTAGAACTTCATGTCGGAAAAACGCAAATGCTTGGAGTGGACATTGGTTCAATAGCAGTTGCCTTGCCAAAGTCTTCATCATTAACAGTTTTAGATATGCGTTTGAACACAATTGGAACTGAAGGAGCAAAACTTTTGTCTTGCTTTTTACAGAAAAGTACTAGCATAAAGCATATTAATCTGTCATCATCTGGGGTGGACTGCGAGGGGTTGAAAAATATCTGTGAAGCTTTGAAACACAGTGCGTGTATAAATGAACTAGACTTCAGCTTTCTTGAAATTGCCGACAGTGGCTGTATAGCAATCGGGAATATGCTGAAGCAAAACAAATCATTGACTAAATTGCGTCTGAGGAGTGCAAATATCTCATGGATTGGGTGTGGCATTCTTTTTGAAGGCGTACAGCAAAGTAAAACTTTGGTAGAACTGGACATGAGTAGGAACTTCATTGGTGATGACGGAATGGAAATGATGTGCCGTCATCTAAATGACAAAACATCTTTATTAGATTTAAATCTTGAAAATTGTGGTATAACTTCTTCTGGTTGTTCCTTATTATCTGATGTCATTCTAAGCAATAAGACAATTCAAAATCTAGATCTGAGTTCTAACTTCATCGCTGATTCTGGAATTGCTAAACTTTCCGCAGCACTAGAACGCAACAAAACAATCAAAACTTTAGGACTTAACATGTGCGGCATTACAAATGATGGCTTTTCAAAACTCCTGGACGTTTTGGAGTGCAATCCAACCATTACGTTGATGAAACTATGTTATAACCGTCTTGGGCGAGAGTATACTAATCCCGCCGCTGCCTCGGACGATCTGAGGTACCGTGTTCGAATAGTTACTTCATCAAATCCAAAACTTAAGCTTTTATTATGGGGAAATGCGTTTGATGATGCATAAAATTGAACGAATGTCATATGTGCAAAATGTCTAATTTATTACTAGCATACAAATTTATCTGATATAAAAAATATATATATGTTTAAAGATTTATATTTGAAGATTTCCACAAATCACAATAGTCTAACGCATCTCGCACGAGTATGCTACTTCCGCTGTCCCAGATTAAGGCGGTTACATCTCGCAGCTCATAGATTTTAAAGGACATGTGTTCAATAGAGATTTTTCTCGACAGAGAACGGTCGTTCATATAGAAACTGCTCAAACAACGACACGGTGCTCTGTGATTTAAGTAATTACTCCAGAAATTTTAAGGTTGACACCAAAATCTTGCTGGCCGATATGGACTTTCAATTTCCCAGATGAAGACGGATCGTTTCCTGAAGAATGGCGGTGAAACATATACTAGTTATCTAGATGTTCACTTTTTTGGTGGTTGTAACCTTGAACGTGATGCAAAACTATAATATCCTTTCCTCATTCTCTGGAATGACTTTTACTATCGGACTGAAAATGGGTACTGCATCGGGTGTTTTAAAAGAGACAGAAATTCTTAACCCTTTCGGACCACCTGAGTTCACCCCGTTTTTTTCTTGGAGACCGCATTGCCCATAGATTTATGATTTTTTTAGTTTTCCGAATATGATGGCGTGATCGTCTTTATATTTTATCATTTTTCAAGAAACTGTACACTGACAACTGTAATTAATTCAACAAACTTAAAATCATTGTATTATTATATACAATAACTCTGTTAACAGAACTCTAATCGTGGTTGTTATCCATTAATGATTTTAGGAGCTGTGGATTACTAGCATGTGCCCCAATGCCCCCTTTGTAATACTCATTAGTTGTATTAGTTCACTTCCTAAAGAAACGACAACAGCTTGGTTGGATTTCATTGAGGAATGTAATATGGGGTGCGGAAAATTTAAGCGCAATAATGACACTAAAAATCTATGGCAACACCGAAAATTTTTAAAGTATGGGAAAAACAGAAAAAAATTGACCCAAATGTCAAATGGTAGTGGGCAACCACGCTTACTGGAGTATTAAACAGCTCTGCAAGTTTGATTGGATTCCATTGAACAGTAAAGGAGTAGTGAATTAGGGTAGTGCCAGTGAGACGCCATCGACAGCAACGCCAGACGACGGATACTCACTACTATGTTAATATGGTACCATTCACATAACAGTCTCATACGGGATGTGATTTTTCACAAAGTATATGCTATAAAAAAGAATTAGAAGATACCAAAGGAGCAGACAGAAATCGTCAAGTCAGAAGACAGATAAGACCGTAGCCAACAAAATGAAACGAAAGACAAAGATTGAACAAACAACACTACTTTGAAAACTAAAGCTGGAGTAACACGAACCCGACAAAAACCAAAAGGGCGAGTTCATGTGCTCCGGAAGGTTAAGCAACTCCTTCCAATATTACTACTATATACTTGACAAATTGAACAATTCCATCTGTTTGAAATTTAGTCAATCATCAAAAATATAATATTATTAAATTATAAGAGTATGAACTATCACCCCTCCATCCTTAAAAGACCTCAAAGCACTTATTAGGCTGGTCAAGCTATGTATCGCTTCATTTTATTTCGTGATTTTTAATGGGTTAATACCTACACTGTAGTACTTAGAGAATTTTTAATAGATTTAACTATTTAGATAGTAATTTATTTAAAAAAGCTAAATCCCTGGCTGGTTACCGTGCATTTTCGATGACTGATAGGTACGTTTCAACAAAACACGGTTAGAACATCTATACCGCGGTGTTCAGTTCCAATACATTTTGTCAAAGTACAATGGTCTGTGTGTTTTGAGATAATTCGTTGGTCAATTAGTCGCCTATCCACAGCCATACGATAAGGAAAAACACTTGGAGAGAATCTCGCGAAGGGCATCAGTATTCTATTGGTTCGGCAGCTATGAAGGTTTGTTTTAGCTCTTACGTTAATATAAGGAATGTGAATCCTCGCTAGCTGATGGACACAATAGCAACTACACAACATCGAACAAAATGCTGACTTTTGTTTCGTCCAAAGCATCTTTTCCTGGCACAGCATACTGCTTCACTGACTTACTGTTATGTGGTTTGTATAATCGTGATAATACTGCCGCTCAAATGATTACTATGTTGTCTCAATATATCATTATGCTGTTTACGTATTCAAGGAATAACCTCTCATCAGCAGCACAAGAACCAAAACACAGGTAAGCCTCAATATACTAAAAGAAGTACTCATATCTTAAGAAACTAAGACCTTACCTAAACTGTACTTTATATATATCACCGACAACAAATGAACTAAAATAATGACAAACTAAAACTTGGGAGAAATGCTGTCGGTGGATCTTGACAAAAAGTCTTAATGAAAATGAAATACCCAGATGATATTTTCATTAAACAACCAATATCATCGACATCACCAGTGGTCTTTGTTAAATCACGACCTTAAATAATCGTTAACAACACATTTGTCCGAAAAGCAAAACATACTTGTCTTGCCTTCCACGACTTCCGTCATAGGCGAGACAAACAAATTGTAAAAACAGTAAACCCAGGAAATTTTCTGTGTATTTTCGCAAGTCTGTTAACGTCGGACGAGCTTTTCCAAGGATTTCTAAACTTCAACAAAAACCAAAGCCCATTCCATATACTATCCCCCCTTGATTCAGCAAACAACAATCTATTTACACGTAAAATCACTAGCCTGGAAAAGACAATAAATAAAGATTATCCAAAAGTTTAACTCTACATCTGATCTCTAGTCATCTGCTATCAAATGAAATGGTTTCTGATAAGATGGTTTTCAAAGTTTCAGAGGACTTAATTCAACCGGGTGATCTCAGTGAATTTTTTCATGGCATAAAAACATGTAAAAGGAATTCGAATATACCAAAGGGGCGGACAGAAACCTTAAAGAAGACAAACAAGACCATGACCAACAAAATGAAACGAAACCCAAACATAGTACACTGAAAACTTAACCCTACACAAACTTGGCTGGGTTTAGGTGCTCTGAGAAAATAAGCAACTCCAGCTACTGTCACCCGTCATGATACTCAGTAGTCAAGTTGGTGTTAGTCGCAACCAGTATAGGAGCGGATTTGAAGTCACGAAAATGGAAATATATAAAAGTTTTAAAATGTCTTTTCCTAGTTTGGTTAAGATTGAAATTATGGTTCAAAAATAGAAATTAAGTGTATGAGGGTCTTTTTGTTAGCATTCTTGTTAATATATGCTTTGTTAAAAATAGCATTATGGGCCTAACTGTTCAACACCATTAACTCATGGTTAAATTATAACGGGGGTAAAATCCTGTACAACAAATTTAACATGGAGTTAAATTCAACATCTTCATGTAGTTGAAAATGTTGACCAACTCGGATCTGGTGGAAAATGGTCTTTTAGTACCATCCCACAGTTGGGATGAACTGATATAGCAGCGACCATACAGTGAAGTCAATCTGAACAAGGCATATGTCGCACATCCATTTTTAACTGATTTGCAGTCAAAAATAAACAAAAACATAATATTTACTGCATCGAGGTAACTCATTGATACAACCATAACAGCAGAGATAAAAACAACATGCAAGGAATTAACATAAACACAAAGCAAGAGAAACCAGGATATCAATGTGTCACAGGAAACAAATCATTCCAAAGCGCCACATCATATTTTGAAAGGTGCTGTACAACGTCAATTCCGATAGTTACCCAGATAGTTGAAAAGCTCACAAAGTAAAACCCACATCTGTTGATAATCCTGCAATGACCAAATTATGACCAATCATTGTTGTCGAGGATATGCTGATCAAGTATAATTCTAGAAGGAGAACAGCGAGGATCCTACAACCTACAAAGTCATGTGCTAACTTGGCCTCAATAATAATTCCACAAACGTTTGGCAAATTGCATGGTTTCATGTCTACTAAATTTGTGTTTCCATAAATCTGGGGTATATCGTACCATCTGTTCGCAGTTGTGCTTCAACGCTTAAAGTTTATACATATAAAATTCCAATCGGTAGACGCGGGAGTTATTTAGTCAGGAAACAGAAAATGTTTGCTTCAAGCAAGAACCCTACAAAAAATCAAATTGCGACCGCCCTCGTTGTTCCAATGTATGTTCATCAAGTAAAGTTCTAGGAGACTTTTCAATGGCAATCGTTAGGGATATTGGTTTCACAATAGTTTTCCATATATCTAGGGTATATCTGACCAACACTTTGTAGTAGTTTAGCTTTAACTTAAGATCTCCTCGCGTATTGATGATTTTAAACACAATGCTGGTTTGCATGTAAAAATTTAACAAATAATATTGGCATGTAAATCTTGGTCAATACCGCTGCTGTTGGACTGTCTGATAGCCTAATAGTGCAGCCCTTCAAAACTTACATGCCATCTGTGTAAAAAGATGATACATTAATACAGTTATAACATGCAATTTCATATATCTTGCATGACTGGGGTTTCCGCAATAAATCAATTTTTACTCTGCCTGGTGATTATCCATCCGAGAAACCACATACCTGCAGGCGCAGGTTTTCATGTCAAGAATTCTTCAGCACAGATTGTCTTCTGAAGCTGGCAAACTTCTGTCTGACTTTTCTTTCTATGTCTAAGCAGTTCAAACCTGCCACCTTGAGATAGATTCCATATCCGGCCTTGTTGTACGATAGGATATAATTGGCAGAAAAATATAGGAATACCGTTGTCATTAAATTTAACCCTGAGGGCAAGTTTCTAGAGAACTGATCAGTTAAGTCAGGCGACAAAACAATAGATAAGCCACACAGAAGGCAAAACATTTGCAGAAAAAATACTAAAGTGGTAGACCTAGGTTAAGGGACATAATTGTACATCTTTGGTACGTTTGTGTCAATCATTTTTACAAATCTAATCACGCTTAGCATCTTATTAACAGATTAATTTGATCTAGTTCAATTGAATGCTTAAAGTGCTTTTGATATAAGGTATCGTTCTACAGTTTTGACGTCATAATGCAATCCTATGTAAATTTCAGCATTTTGGCCATTTTTCAGAGTTTTGGTCTGAACACATAGGTGTAAAGTTCTGCACATGTTATATATCATTGCGAAGCATTTGTTCCATAGATTTTTAATCTAATGCAGAAATGGTACGATGATCGTTGAATTTTTTTGCTAAATTTGCTTGAATAAAAAAAATGTTTGAAAACAGACTGTCACCTTCGACCTGATATGGCTTGGGATTTGTTTTATCATCTATATCTTAGATCACGCTTAAGACTCTCAAGACTTACAAACAAAAGTTATGATGAGGAACAAAACTTCTGTATCGGGAAAAAGCAAAGAAAGGAAAATCAAGCATTTTTCTTAGATCTGAAATATAAGGCGTTACAATAGCTGGAACTGGAAAACACAACAAAACGTTGTTATCTAAATATACTGTGCAAAGGACAAAACCGGATATTTCGAAATGTGCAGAATTAGCGGTATAATTAATTCTCCCACTTTATGAACGATTTGTTACTTTGTATTGTATACTTTTGAGAGACATCCGAGTAACATGACTTTCAGATATTTCAAAATTCATTTATATGGTTCAATGATGTGCACTAAGGACAGTAATAATTTACCAATGAATACAGGACGCAGTTTTTTCTTAAGCTATATAAGAAACTAATTGACTTTTAAAATCTTGAGTTTATCTAGAAAATCATTGTGTTCATACGTGGAAAACAATACAGAAAAAAGAGATGTGTTATGATTGTCTATGAGACAGCCCTCAAACGTATAAATTACAAACATCTACAGGCTGTCTTAATGCCTTTAGTAATAGACACATATCCACATTCTACGGCAGGCTGTAAAAGGCCAAAATATAAAATGTGATGACAGTAAAAATGTAACAATTATCGGCAAAATAAGTTTGTAAAAAAGTTAAACTTAAATATTAATACAACGACTTCAATTGGATTACAGGTTCCTGGCTTGGAACAGGCATAAGTATGTGCT
The DNA here is from genome assembly GCA_034783895.1 of Geukensia demissa. Classification (NCBI taxonomy): domain Eukaryota; kingdom Metazoa; phylum Mollusca; class Bivalvia; order Mytilida; family Mytilidae; genus Geukensia; species Geukensia demissa. Next base: position 969 of record JARWCS010346750.1, on the reverse strand, counting down.
GGATCTAGATCTTGTGAGTACTCAAATCTACCCATAATTAGGGACAGTGGTGTGACAAAATGACATTAAAAACCAACAGCATATGTTTTTAATTTAAAATTGACACACAGTACAATTAAATCAAATTACAAATAAAACAAGAGACAAGATGTACCGACCTCGAAAAAGTACTGGGTGTGTCTGACAGCTAGTTAAAAACCCAAACACAATTGATACCAAACATGTTACGCTTAAGCAAAGACATCAATCAAAACAAGTTCTATTGGATTTAGTGTTAAATATTATTCAAAGAATGGTTTAAACCCTTTATATTACATAATACCACACATATTGCACTTCCAGCAATAGATCGGAAGACGATTGAACCGATCACAGTACGGGTCCATGGCAAGCAGGCAGGCAATACTATAGTTTATCGAAAATCGGAGCAAAAATAAAATTTACTTTATAAAACAATTAGATATCTTTAACTAGGTAACAATTGTGTTAAGTCGCGTGGGCGAGAAGATTCCCCTTGAGGAATGTAAATTAACAAATAAGGTTCCACGTGCTCTGTTTATAAAGTCACGTTTTCTGTATAAATAGGGTATGGTAATATTTATGTCTATTTTATTGAGTATTTTGTACATATATTTTACGGTACATAAATTCTTAATTTAATTGTTGTTCACGTCAATTTTACTAAAAGCACTAAGTCAAACACGTACCGGTTACCTTCCGGTCTTTGTTGATTTTTTTGTTATAAGCTTTCCATTGATTGCAATTAATAAACGAATGGAGCTGGGTGATACACGGTGTGGTTGTTTCGTTCCGGTTTATTTGGATACGAGTTCTCTATTTGACAATGTTTGGATTTCGACTTTCCAGTGTTTTAGGTCTAATGCTACACGTTAGAGGTTACTCCTTGAAATGTACATATATCATTGGTAACCTACAAAGAGAATCTGTAAATTAACGGACACTGTATTT
>JARWCS010346739.1:0-11260 GCA_034783895.1 Geukensia demissa | reverse complement strand
AAAGGGTCTTTTGTTCACCTTTCACATTTCAACGTGCTGCGGTCGTATCATGCTGCGCTTGCGAAGCACCTCTGTTTGTTTTGTTTTTTTAGTGCAGTTGTGCTAATATTATCCTGTTTTAAATTGCCTTTTCTACCTTGATAGGGACTTGCATCAACCAATTTACCTAATTGAAAGAAGATTCCCTCTCTAAATTTAGACTGTTTCACAAAATAGAACTCAAATTTCTAGAAGTGATTAATTTTTGTCATACAAAATGTTAGGTGGGGGGGGCAAAAAAATAAGTTCGGTCGGGTGACAGTATACACACATATTTTTTATTTGGCCTTAGGCTGACTTTAGTCCAGTTTTGTCCTGTATCATAATTATCTGAGTATGATGATATGGTTGACTTCAAATCAATATAAAATACAGAAAGTCAGCTAGATTTTGTAAATTCAATTGATAAAGTTGAAAAGAAATTTTGATAGGTCCTAGTTGATCTGTTATCATAAATTTTAAATGTTGACAGTTTTCATTTTTCTTTATTGAATAATTACAGTTATAGAAAATTTTGGACAATAGTTGTGAAAGAGAAATTATTTAATTTTTGTTTGTTACATGCAAACAGGCCTGTTTGGACAGTGTTTAGGGCGGTCTTGTATATTTGTTTAGATCGTTTGAAGGTTGATAAATCAATAAGCTGATTGGCTAATCAGTATAATGCACAGGCCACTTAATAAACCACTCTCGTCTGAGCAAGTTTGTATGTCAGGAGATGTGTAACCATATCGTAAGTTTTTATTAAGAACAAAAAGTTGCTTGAAAAGTTTTGTATTTAGAGTTTAGAGATATGAATTGTGGGTGTTATGAATTGGAAATTTTGACAAGCTATAAAAAGGTAATTTCAATCATATTTGTTTACTCAGAAGGAATAATTGTGCATATATGCATGCTTGAATGAGGTTAAATTGATATCATAGTAAATTTTACAGACAATTATACAATTGATTTGATTGATTATATATAAGTAAACATGTTGCATTTAATATCTACAATCTATTTATAATTTAGACCAGTAAATTTTAAGGTTTTTATGGATTTTTGAATTTAAAAAATTCCAATTTTAGTTGAAATATGTGACTACTTGAATTGCATCCACTGTCATGACTGTATTTAAGTCCATAATAGAAAAAGGGGCATAGTTTTACAGAAATAAAAGCAAACTTAAACTTTTTTTTTCCTTGACCGACATTTATATTTAATGGAAAGCAATACATGAAGCAGAAACATAATATTACATCCAGTTTCTCCCACTGATAAGAAAATGGAGATTGGAATAAAATCTTTTTATCTTGACATCTTTTGCTAAAAAATCATAAATGAACATAAATATCTGCAAAGGATAAAGAAAGAGAGGGGTTAGGATAAAAAATGGAAATTGCATGTAAGTATCAGTGCACCTTAGATTCCTGCAAATCGTGCAAAAAGTGCATATATTCAAAAAAGGATACAAATATTTATTTGTGATATTTCAACTATTTCAAGGTACAAACTCCTGAATATAATCAGTTACTATTGCCAAACCTCCAATTCACAGGAGATGTGGCCATAAAAATTCTCAAAGTTTTTACTACAAAATTAAGGGTTATCTCCCCTAAAGTAGTTTTGCAGTGCATTCTCTGAAACATTTACAAGGTTTTACTACAAAATTAAGAGTTACCTCCCCTGTTTGAAGTTTTTTCAATGCATTCTTTGTAAATTGTATTTCCAATGAACACAATAAGAGCGCAAAATGGATATATCAAATTTGCACATGAAATGACATTCTAAACAAAATATCTAATTTCATTATTAGTAGGCATTATATGGATATATCACTTTTTGTATGATTTTTATGTAGATTAGCGCTTCAAACACTTAAATGGCAGTAAAAGTTGAATTAATATTCCTGTTATAGTTGCTTCTGCAGTTAAATTAGGATCCAGTATTCAATGCTTGTATCTGACTCGACAATACCGAACATCAATATTTTATACACAATTACAGACTATATTGAAAGGAATATAAATCCTTTTCAAACCTGCTCTCTGTCAATATGAAATGAACACCCATTCTATTTTACTTCCTCCTCTATTCAAATTTCTATGTGAAATCGATGCTTTAAAACCTTCATAATGGTGATAAAGTTTAGCGATGGATGTGATTAATTATTTATTTTCATATCGGACCTGATAAATGTGTTGTTATTGTTTTTATTGTGAGTATACTTATCAAATATTGATGTTGGGTTTTGTAGAATGTTTATCTCTTGACTTGCACAGATCGAAGAGTGTTAAACATGTAGATATATAAGGAATCAATGGTTAAAATTATAGGTGATTTGTTCAGAGTACAAATGTAAGGTCTTCCTTTAATATTTGCAATTTTCATATTAATAAGCAGTCAAAGATATAAAACCCAATACTTGTATATAAAAATAACTTTCATTGTACTCAAACCCTTCTTAACTGAAAACTATATGAAATGCTAGGGGCTTTGACCTTGACCTCATTTTTGGGCATAGTAAGCTGGACATTTATGCTATTCAAAGTTTCTATCTCCTACCATTTTTGGGAGATAAAAAAAATTTATTTTGACCCCCAAAATGGTTTTTGAATCCATCAGTCATGACTTTTGGTCCAATAAATTCACACCCAACATAACAAATTTAGATCTTTGTAAGGCACACATTTTCTCCATTACATGTTATCATTTATCTATTACCATATTCAAAGATTTCAAAACAAGTAATCATGTGATGACTAAGGATTTAGCTGGTTGCTAAGGACAAAAATATCATATCAGGTATTAGAAATGTCATTGATTTCCTTAGTTCTCATATTCTTCAAAATTCAAAAATGTGAGGTTGATTAGGACATTTGAATGGTTGGTAGGGGCTTTGACCTTTGACCTTGGCCTCATTTTGTGGGGTATATTTAGCTGACCATTTTACAATATAAAGTACTTTTTATCTCCTATCTATTTGGGTTTTATCAACCTTCATTTTGGTGAAAAAAGGTTTTTGGGCTCTAGGTCCATAGTGCTTTGTCAAGTAATTTTTGACTGAATGTAACAAATGTAGATCTCTCTTAGATACACATTTTCTCCATAATATGTTGTCCGCCATCTTTTATTGTTTTTGGAGTTTATAAGATATAACAAGGAAAAAATTCTGATGTGACCTTGAAATTTTGACCTTTGACTTTGACATTTTAAAAAGTACCAAAATAGTCCCAAATTGTTGAATGAAGGTCCCAGTTCTCTAGAACTTATAGTTAAGAGTTTTGACTGTTAATGTATTTCATCACTTATTTCAACGGCATTATCTATATATATTATATATATAATATATATATTATATATTAACAAACCAACCAGTAAACCGACCACCATTGTATGACTAGAGCATTTTTGATAGTGGCAAAGCTCAGACCTAATTTATAGCATTTTTTCAGACCAATTCAGAAATACAGCGGAATTCTTGCAATGTCATTTTTTGGGTTGAATATCATTGGTAAAGATGTTATTTACGAGGATGCTGAGATTGCGCAATGCATTTTACAAGGTCGGAAGTTGAATTTCTGAATTGGTTAATTACTGTAAATAGACCAGTTGGTGCTCTCACACTAAACCTCACATATTTTCAGCAATTTATCTATCTGCAATGTAACAATTTATTTTTATGGTAAAAGTATTCTGTTGATTTTTTTTATAACTTATGACATAAGATATGTATCGATGCTTTAACTCAGCCTTTCACCCACAAAATTTATATAAAGTCCTTTGGACTCTATTCAGTTTGTGAGTGAGTCGGCTGAGTTTACAAATCAATAAATTCCTTCCAAATACCATTTATTACTAAGATAAAGTGAAGTTTGAAATCTGACTGTGAATAGATGATGTCTGGGGTGCTTATAATACCTGAGTGCTAATTAGTATGATTACTTTATGGGTAAAGAGGCTTGATAGAGTTCTAAATGACTAAGTCTGCAACCTGCATCAGTTATATCAGATGTTACTTTCTCATCGATTTCTTCCTAAAATAACTCTATTTCTTAGATATTGAAATATTCTATGTTTTATGTGAGCTAATTGTTTACTCTAATCTTAAACCGATTATGTAATTACGAAGTCCAAAGGATGTTTTTATAAGCTTCAACTGCTTTGAAACGATTCTTTAATGAGTGGAGACTGGGTTTCCAGAATATATTTATTGATTTGTAAATTGTATGGAAACAGAATTTAATGGTTTTGTTGGCATTTATCCCTAAAATTCAGGATTTGTTTAGTGTCAAACAGTAAATATGTTGTCTGGTGGTCGATCTGGCAATATGGCGTTTTTTTATGCCAGACAAATATGAAATCCATGTTTCCCCTATTATGTGCTGAAAAATATAAGATTAGGTTGGCTGGAAATAGGTGTTACACTTTCTGTTGGCTAATGTTAAAAAATAGTTGTTGGCATAAAAATGTTTAGATAATAAACACTGCTGTTCTTTTTGTTGAATAAAAAATGTGCCAGATTTTTGGCTTCTTCAATGCATAAGGTTTTTCTGCGGCATAAATACAAATTTTAAGATTAATCAGTTGTTTATGTCTTTAATTTACTACATCTTCAGGCAAGACATATCAGTGTTCACACTTGACATAAAGATTCTTGTCCCATTGTTTTGCTTGAAAATTCTTGAGTTCTCGATTCTTCATTTACCGGCAATGTCTTATGCTTCAGCTGAGGTAACAGAAAAATGCAGCAAATCATCTAATTTTTAACCTATGTGAAATTAGATGAAAATGCATTTTTTCATCATTTTTTTTACAAAATGACACTAATAACATTAACTTGTTCATGACCACACCTAGCAATAATAATCATACATCGATAAACAATTTACACAAAAATGCTTGGCATAATTATTCAATAAATGCTGAGGTTGTGTTTTTTCCTGGTCTCTTTAGAAATAATATAAACAGTAGCCCATAAATCAATCATTTTATACCGATTGACAACTTTCTAAACAATTATGCAACAGAGTCATACAAGTGCAAAGTGGTTGTGTCATGTTATTGACTTTCTCTACTTTTTTCACTGTTACGAGTGTAACAAAAATATTTTTTTGTGAGAGTATGACGCAGATACTTGTATCATATTGATGTTAGAACACGTTGTGAATGCAACAAAATCGGACAATTTTAAGCAGAAATCTAATAGATTTTGTGGGTTATTGATGTGCAAGGATATTGTATTCCATGGGAAAATCTGCTGATTCAGCGGGATTATAGTCTTGATCCATAGATCTTAGCAGATTGGAGAATTGTTGAACATGTGAATAGGAGGGAGATATTGTTTATTAACATGATTTAATTGATATGTGGTTGGAATATAAAAATGGCAACATTTTCACCAGAAGAAGGTTGGTTTAAAAATTTACTCATTTTGATTTATAAAAATTTTAAAATTGTTTTAATTTATTGACATAAATGTCTTCTCTCTCTGGCAGCTTTCATTTAACAACAGCTAACATATGAAAAAATCTAAAACATTAATGTATGAAAATGAAAAGATGTGGGGTAAATTTGAGAGAGACTGTACTCAAACCATTAGAAAAACAGAGAATTTACAAATAGAGAGGTCTCGAAAGGTCTTTGAGTAGGGTGGAATACCACTCCTTGTGAAAAGCTTTAAATCCCCCCCCCAATACAATAATTGTGTATACGTAAAATAATTCTGCTCTTTTCTGTGAAAAATATATACATTTCACCCAAACAATACACAGTCCATTCAACTTTGCAATTTGATAACCAAGTAACTTATTTATGCTTAGGATGAAGGAATGGGCAGTTAGGTGCTACATTGTTGCTGGAAAAGATCACTTGCTATCAGCATTTGAAAAAAAAAAAATTGGGGTATAAACCATTTAGATTGGTGGGGGGGGGGGAGGTTGGCAAAAGGCAAACAAACATTATTTTAATTTAGGCCTATTAAAGATATGTTCACATCAAGATTAGGATGTCAAAGGCATCTGTTGTTAATTAAAATATTTTACCTGTGATCATATTGGACAGTTAATTGTACAGTGAAAATGCAACTCCATGTCAGCATGTAAGAAATTGCCCAGAACCATGACTTCCTGTTATAATAGATCGCATCTTGAAATTTTAGTGGAGAGTTTTTTCTTACAGAAATCTTATTTCATTTATATTTCAGATATTTCACTAATTTATTATGTATTTGATGTTTAATCACTTTTGTTATCAAGTTCTGTATACAACTGAATATAATAAAAAAAAACTCCTCAAGATAATGATACAGATAATGTTTTGTTAGAATGTCCCAGGGGTTCATTATTCTGGCCTATTCAACAGCTGACCAGCTGGTCATTTTAGCGTGAACTCTCTCCCCTTGACATTACCATATTTTTCCCCAAACTTGAAGCTCTTGTTTAAATATTTTAGATTATCTACCTCCATCTTGTTTATATATTGTTTATTATTAAAGTAAAGATTTGATGTAAAAATTATACTTGAATATGACTTCTGTGCATTAGGAAAGTTTTACATGATCTAGGAATGAAAACAGCTACTTCATATGTGGAGACATTTTAATATAGGGGAGGGATTCTTTCATTTGATCTTTTCTAAACTAAAGAAGAAACATACGTAATTCCAGAATTCTTAATTTGCAGATTTTAATGAGTTCCCCCCCTCCCCCCGTTTATCGAGTATACTAGGGAAGTACAAATATAAAAGAAATATGTAGAATATAGATTTTATTACATAGATTCATCAAAAACTTAGTATTTAGTAAAATACATACATAAAAATTAAAGAAGAATGCAAGTGAAATATTCATTGAGATTATTTGAGTGTCAGTTTTTTCTCTCCACACAAATAATTGTAAAAGTATTTAAGTTTATGACTGCACTTAAGGTATACCTATTTGTAGAAGTTGATGACCTCAGGATTACAAACATGTATATATGTCATATTTTGAGAGATTATACCCCTATAGGTAGATATGATTATTAGCGTAACATCTGTTTAGTGAAAGATTACACCCTCAAGGGCAAATTACTCTAATTTCTGATGTTTATATCCTGATAGTTTCTGAATGAACATGCCTGGATATTTAATTTTAGACTTGTATCTAATTGGACAGTTACTGGAATAAAACAGCTTTGTCTTGTAAGTTTTACTATCTCTCCAGTCAAAAGAAGATTTATACTTGGATTTCTGGTGTTAAAGTTGAATCATTTGGATGATAGGGCAGGTCTTTCTTGGCTCTTTTAAAGTTGTAATTCAGAAGTCCAAAGTGGGCATTTTTATGCCCCTGCCTTTTTCAGGTGCAGGGCCAATAAGTTTTAACCATGTCTCTATATATGTACATATAGGTCTGTACGTCTGTCAAGTTTTGTCAAAGATTTCTTGGCTTGTATAAGTTGGATTGATATGATATAAGTCGGCATCATCAGTATGAGTTATACTCTGTCTCCATCCTCCACACAAGGAAACAAGCTCGCACGCTCGTCAATGTTTCCTTGCCATTAACGCTTTTCATTTACTGCGGAGTCATATTTTGACGTCAATTTTGTGGGGAATGGGAACTATTTTTGGTCCTGAAATTACGCAACTTGAAAAAAATTAGATATGTTTCATAAAGCAACAATTGTCGATCAAAATACGAAGATGTATTAAATTTTATTTTTTTTGTTCTTAAAATTGAAAAATAATATTATAAATATTCTTCCGCGTGCGCATTGATAATGACAAGATTCTTGTCATTGTGAAAGGTCTGAATGCAGGGTAATTATCCACGGAGTCTGAAAGCGGAGCGGATATGACCCCGAAACGAAGGATGGGAAATATCAAACAGACTGTGATTGTCTTATCAAACACCTCTATATTGAAATATTCTGGAGATATATGCAAGCTAAAAAGTAATATGACTAGTAACAAATCAAGCCAAAAATCGATACTGTCTCAAGTCTTCCAAGATTTGATAATATTTATAGACATTTAGAGCATAACAAGCCAAACATTGTTACTTAGTCAAGTTGTTTTAGATGTGATATTACTTAGACAGTCCCCACCGCCTGCAAGGTGCAAGAATAAAAAAAACATAACGATTTGCCTGTTCTGAAAATATCCCTAAATTCTGGTCGTTGAGATATAATGTTTTTAACCCCTGTTAATAAAAGTCCGAAGATCAAACAAATTAGAGGTATTTGACAAAAAAACAAATTTTAATTCGCCCTATAGATCAGGCTGAAAACATTTATAAAACCGATTCCAAAATCAGTTTCCAAACCCGATTTAGACAGCTGTGGTTAAGATATTCCCAACTTGAGTCAAAAATTAGAAATCAGGAGAATTAACACATTGACAGCTATTCTTGTGATGTTGTAGCCAATACCGTTAATGATTTTAACATCCCCAGTACACACCAAACAATAGGACAACAATAAAGACAACTCAAAATACTGAGGAAAATCATTGTTTACATGTATTGTTAGAAAATAATGAAAAATGGCAATCTAAGAAACTACACGAAAGGAGAGACATTTCTAATTCATGAGGTTATTATTTGGTATATTGAGAATTTTCTTACAAATTGTTCTTGTTCCAAGACTAAAATAAAACAATGCAAATATCTAAAGAAGGATTCATACAGTTGTGACCCTTTCCTAACTTATCGAATGAGTTGTAAATAGGTTGATTTTTATGGTAAAGCTAGATGCAGTCCTGTTGCAAGAAACCCAGGCATGAATGCCTCTTCCCGGATAAGATTGCGAGATTCGGTTATTTTTGTATTGCCTTTTCAGGATTTGTCCATTTGGACTGTTGATTCTCTGTTTTCTATGTAACCCACACTGGAATTATCACCAACCTGTTGTAAACATTATATCCCAAAAGGCACCAGTAGATTTACGAAAGTATGGACATCCGTTGAACTGCAACAACAGATTAGTTCATACATCGCTAACTATATGTCTTTTAGTTAGATGTCATTGAAATAATCTTACAATTTCTGATCACCTTTTACTACAAATGTTATATACATTTCTAAATTTCTGATGTTATACACAATAATGATGTATGGAACGTAAGAAGAGGGAAAGGTCAGTAGTCTCGACCAACCCGCAAATAAGACAAAGAGGAAACACGAGTGAGAAACGAACGGATATATGAATAATACGGGCTCACCATAAACCAGGAGATGAACAGTTCATGCCCCTCGAGAAAATAACGTTGCAGAGTCGAAAATTAAAAGAACTACCATCTTTTAAACAAGAAACCTGTAGATATATTTTTCCAGCTTATTCCGACGTAGAATATTTCTCAATAATGTAAACGCGACTCACCGTAAACAGACACATACACCCTTCTGTATACATGTGCATAATTGATAATAAAGTGTTTTAATAGTGTTATCAGATGAGTCTTGCGATATCACACTTTGAATGCGATTTCCTGAAAATGCTAGAGACGTTAAAATTACGTTTCGCTAAATGTTTTTTCACCGAAAGGTTCTAACTCACACAACTGGAAATAGAGATCAAATAATAATATTTACAATGATAATAAACACGAGTATATCTGCTTGACATTGTCTGATTGAGCACTTTTATGTCATCACAGACATCACAGACTCAAAGAGTCGGTAATTTTAAGTTGCCTTTTGTAAAGTTCCCATACTTTATTGGCAATATTCCTGCTTCTCTTCAGTATGTGGTGTAGACAACCATCCAAGGACCATTCGACCAGAATTAGGTCCTAAATAGCTTAGTATTTTCAGACAGTAAGATTTTCGTGTGAATTTCCTTTAGGTCTTATGTTAAAGTAAGTTCGAATATTACTTCGTCCTTGGTTAGTGGATGGTTGTTACATCTGAATATCATCACATCAATTGTCCTTTTACAAAACACTACCTTAATGGGTTGATAAGAGACATCTGGTAACCCAACATATACACCTACTACACTAAAGAAGAGATCCTCGTTAACCACAGGTCGGTTTTGTCTTTGTTTGGTATTGACACCAAGAAAAAGAAAAAGAGTTGGATCTTGCTTCTTTATTCTGGATACTAAAACTACACAAGTGTCCATATAAATTAAGATATATAAAGGGTTCATCCAGGTGCTCCACCAAGCCTCTAAATTACTTATACTGTCCACGGTCAAGGAAGGCCTTCAAAAGTACTGTGATTAAGCGTACTCCACAAGCGGTGTTAATTAGATGTGGGTATTAAAAAAGTCGAAAGATCTGCTTCAATACCTCAAATCCGATTCTTTAACATTTTGTACAAAGATTCAAACGTTTGACTTTTCAACCCTTTATAGCACGATTCCACATTCACAACTTAAAGACGGTCTTAATATATTGATACATCAGTGTTTTGTTAAAAAGGGGAAATCCAAGATATAAATATTTGGTTTTAGGTGAAAAGATGCCATACTTTGATCTAATAAATACAGTGAATGTGATATTCTCAAAATTTTAGACTTTCTCATTGACAACATTTTTGTAGAATTTGGTGGGCGAGTTTTTCAACAGTCCGTTGGCATTCCATTGGACACATATTCTGTGCCCCTACTAGCCGACTTTTTTATTCGTATGAAACAGAATTCATATAAGGAATAACAAAAAAAATTTGCCACATCGTTTAATTTTACTTTTCGCTATATCGAGGATCTTTTGTCATTGAATAATCCTACGTTCAGTGAACATCTTTACCCAATTATCCCAGCGAAATAGAAATTAAGTAGACCACAGACTCAACAAAATCTTCTTCATATCTAGATTTATTCCAAGAGGGAAAACTTGTTTCTAATATTTACGACAAAAAGATGACTTCAACTTTCCTATTGTAAACTTTCCATATTTATGTGGCAATATTCCTGCTTCCCCTGCCACGGGGTTTATGTTTCGCAGTTGATTATATACTCTCGTGTCTGTTCCAAGTATCGGGAGATTCTGAAGAGAGCATTGCTGTTGTCGCATAAATTACCAGAACAAGGATATATACAATCAAGTTTGAAATCGTCTCTCCTAAAATTCTATGTTCGCCATCATGGATTGATCGATCCATATATGGTATCAGTGTATCTCAACAAGCTATGGACCTGTTATCAGTATTACAACCAAGGTTGGGCGGTTAAAACCGCGTTTTAACCACTGGTTTTAACCGGCCTGGTCAATACTCCCTAAATGGTCAAAAGTGGTCAATACCTGGTCAATACTA
>JARWCS010346728.1:0-11260 GCA_034783895.1 Geukensia demissa | reverse complement strand
AAGTATCTGAACATAGATATCAGAGTTGGTTGTTTATGTCCCCTTGTCCCCATACTTACGGAACCCCATAACAAGACCCTAAAGTCAAACGATTCATAAAACCAAAGAACATAATAAGTTGCATCGACTACCCACAACATAGAAGACCAAAATCGCGGGAAAACAGAGTGATGTCCCCTTGAAAAGAAATCAACGAGACGACAAATCTCGCTTCCGCTCGCGCATGCGCAAAACTCTACTCCTAGTACAAGGGCTTCGCCCTTACACCCATAACACCAAAGAAAAATCCGCGTTCATATCCGACTACTCCCGAAAAACAATAAACACGGGAGAAAATGGCGCACTTCCGCTCGCGTATGCGCAGAAATCTTCCCCTAGTGTAAGGGCTTTGCCCTTCCTTATTTAATCCAGAATGAGTTTAAAAACCCATACCATAAGACAAAAATCACCAAAATCCAAAAAAGCGCGGGAAAAAAATGGCGCGCTCTCGCTCGCGCATACGCAAAAAATCTACTCCTACTTCAAGGGCTTCGCCATCACCTCCAAAACACCCGAAAGATCTAGAACATCCACGAACATGCGCGACTTTTCCCAAAAAACCAAAAACCGCGGGAAAATATGGCGCGCGTCCAGTGACGTCATAGGTGACGTCATACATGACGTCATGTGACTTCCAGTCCACGTGACTTCGGTGACGTCATTTTTTGTCTACGTCACTTCCGGTGATGTCACGTCCATCCTCAGATCCTCCTGAAAAATCCTAACTGAACTGTCCCCATATACTACTAATACACCATAATTTTAGTGGTACAAAATTTAAATAAATACCGCATATTTAGGTAACAGTGATAGATTTAATTGGAGTAGCCTAACTGACGAGAGACTTTATCAGACTAACACTGCTATCTCTTTTTTGTAATGCTTCATGAATAATTACTGACACTTGAAGCTGTAAAAATAAATACAAAAGTATCACAAAACATTAGATAACTGTTCCAAATCTTAAAGAAATCTAGGTTTCTAAATTGAATTACGGTTATCGGAAATAAAAATGTTACTCTCAAAATAGAAACACAGGCCATATTGTAAATTATTTTGTTTAGATTCTGCAATATTTATCTTTTAGTAAACAAAGATGAAGATTTAGATTATGTTATGATTTACATGTGATTTGTTATTAAGAAAAAGCGTAGATCTAGATATTAAGTAATCCTGTTAAATGTCAAGGAGAATACACTATTAATCTAGATTCACAAAGATTGACAAATTACCAGCTCAAATCCCACGGCTGACACCGAAAGCTACATGTTATTACAAAAACATAAAGGAGATGTGGCATGATTGTCCATGAGACAGTTATCCACCAAATGCCAGTCGAATTTAATCTTCTTAAGGTCCCATTACGGCTTTCAACAATGAATCGGTGTCCATACCATAACGGAAGTTGTAGAAGGCCACGAAATACAAAATTTGAAACTTTACCTAAAACACGACAAAAACGTATTGAAATCAGTTTATTTACGGGCCATGTATTTTATTTCCATTATAATATATGCATGTGTAATAAAATTCGGAAAACCTGTTTGCTATTTAGCTGTCGAGTCTATATTATATTTGATAAGTAAATAAGACTGGATAATAAACTCAGATTATCACAGTTCATTTGTATATTTTAAGTACGCTAACACATACTTAAACAACAATTAACGAGTGGATTAGGACATTCAAACTTTCGTTATGTTTGCATATTGTCTGCTCGTGACTAGATTGTAAATTTCCTCAAATGAAATGTACATTAGTCAGATATCATAAATGGATATTATATTGCAAAATGATGAAAAAATATCAGGGAAACATAACGCGGGTTTAGTGTTCGAATGTGTTATAACATCTTCGTGCACTAAACATTCGTTAACACCTTCCGAAACTTAAACCTAATATTGGGACGCATTTTTTTTTTTTAAAATGAAAAGAAAACGTTCAAAAACCTTAAACATTTGTTCTGGCAAAAAAAGATATGAGGCGCGTTTGTCAATTCGTATAAGAAATTGTTTTCATGTTTCATATAAATTAAAATAGATGATTCGAATACTACATGTATATTTGGTTGATTCGCGAAATCTTTTTATGATTTTTTTATTTTTATTTTTATTTACAAACGTCGCTGGCGACATACTTTTAAAGTATTTAAAAGATGTTGGTCTAAATTCACGAATATATATAGGCCATCACTTATTTTGCTTTTTATTTGTTTCTTTAGTATGCTTTATTAAAAAAATGTTTTATATTAACTGATTCAATTTGTATATGTTTATTCCAACTGTGATACTTTATTTGAACAAATCTTTTGTTTGATCTGTCTGTGATGTTGATGTTTTATAGTTTAATCCTAACTTTTAAGACTATATTTTTGTAAATAATCCAAATTGACCATTTTAGTACTACACATCTTATTTGGATTTCATTTAAGTAAATAACTAGTTAAAAACTAGATTCAGTTGAACCGAAATCGCGTTTATTATTCATTCATACCTAGGAATGTTCATATGTTGCTGAAATGGAATCACCTATTTACGGAACTCAATTTTTGGTCATTGGTACCTCACATCTTCCATGACTAAATATTAAGACAACGCGGACTCATCTTCTGTCGAAACATAATATAATATAAATCAATTGAAATTTTACAGTGTATTGTCTACATACAAAATATTGAAAAATGCTGTTTCTTCAAATAAAGAATATTTTTCATCTTCTAAGAATATCAAAGTACGGCGCCCTAACGCAATTGCAAGATTACCATATTGAATTCTTGCGTAATTAAGAGACTTGCGTAATATCGAATTAGTTTCACACTTGTAAAAAATGTATCTGACAAAAAGTACACACAACCAATGAACATCGAATTTAAAAATGTACATATATAATTTATACAAAATATCTACATTACTAGCTCTGAGAATCCCATCTCCACATCTCAATTTTCATTATGGCGACAATTTGTAAATTGTGGTCACAAATCATAAATTTTGTATCACTTCATTTTTTTATCTTTAGAAAGATAAATAATGTTTATTTTATCTGTTTATTTGTTAAAAGTTTTCTGTAATATTCATATCTATAAGTAAGTATATGCAAACGATATTGTAATGACAATGCATCAAGTGCATGAGATCAAATTCTAAAGAAATAAAAAAGTGTAAATTCCATGTCAAATTATTATTCACGGTTGCTATCGGAAAAAATCAATTTCTAAGATGTAGATTTCATGAAAAAGAAAAGTAAACACGGTTTTATATCATTAATCACGTATGTGTCAACTTCTGTTGTAAACGTATCATGCTCAATCAGAGAAATAACACATTAAATTCCAGGCAACTGACTTTCGGATCTATTTAACATTGGCGGAGGTGAACGAACGAGTGATTATAGCTAGATAAAGTAGGATTTTAAGACAGTGAAGAAATGCACAGCTTTAGCCGTGAAATGAAATTCAATTACGAATTATAAAAGTTAGTTTAATGTAATGTGTCAATTTTGATACATCCGATGTCAGAAAATTTTTACAATGGTGTACGGCTTATTGTATTATTAGCTGTAAATTCAAGGCTTAAGGAAATTGATCAAATATTACACAATTTTATTGCATCCCGTACTTGGAAGTAGAAAAGTTGAATCTGTGTTTATTAAGATGTGTATATTTTAGATCTTCTACAAATTTATCTTACACTGTTTAACGATTTCATTTTGATATCTATTTTGATATCTACAAATATATATGAAAATGAAAAGATATGAGTTCAATATCAGAAAGACTGCACTCCAACAACGAGAAAATCGTCATTCTTATTTTTAAATTCGTCGCATCCCTTTTCGACGAAAAAGCGTAAGCCAAAAACACTGCTTAGGTTTACATTTAAATTACAATTAACATCGTTATAATTTAATTAAAAACTAAAAAAATATTTACACGGCTTTAACTTGAACTTACAGTGAGGTGTGTGTTTTTACTCCGTGTTGAAGGCCTCACTGTGACTTTCAGATAAAGAACATCAATCAAAGCGCTGTTCATTTACTTGTACATATGAGATTTTTGTGTTATGAATATTTACACCATATCCCCTTTTTTTCTATTTAATTAAGTTATATATTTATACACTTTGGACATATGTGTCATAGTCCCAAATTTGTGACTGAATCTGCAAGTAAGAGTTACTGTGTATGGTCAGAGGGTGTTAAAACTATCACATACAGACTTTGGGCAGCCTTTTTCCAATATCACTAAAGACTTTGGGCAGCCTTTTTCCAGTATCAGATGTTTTGTACTCGAACAGGAGCATTGCCTGGATTCGTTTCTGTCACAGGCACTTTGGGCATAGGAACCCACCCACGCAGCTTTTTGAAAGGTGTAGGAGGGGATCCCATGCCCCAAGGGCCTGTGGTTTCTGTGTGTCTAATCGTCCAAATATTAACATGAACCTACCAGCATTATAAAATTATCGGAAAAGAGACATTAAGTTTTGTTACCGTTATAAGTTGTATTATTACCTGTATGCAAAATTCTCGGAAAACAAACATCAAAATTCTCGGAAATGTCCAAATGAAAATTTGAATAATTCTCGGAAACGTTCTTCGCCCATTTGAATTATGTATTGAAATTTAAGAGGTGACTATGAATATGTATACACTGCCTGAGAGAAACAAAAATCTTGTAATCTTGACAATCGTTTAAAAAACATAAACAGGTGAATGAACAAATTATTTTCGACAATATGTTATCATCTAACATTTTTGTCATCTTAACTTCTCAACTTTCATTATGTATATGACTCGAAGATTTGTATGGATTTAAGAGGACTAAAAACAAAACATTTTTTGTGTGGATTGTAATGATACGATAAAATGTTATTGAGAAAACAATGTTTTTTGGATTGTAGTGGACCGAAAACCTTTCATTTGGGATGATTGTACAAAGAGCACTTCTTGTTACATATTACATTAAATTATAAATAGAGAAAACGGCAAGAAAATCACATGTGTATCAGGCAAAATTTGTAAAATTTTACGTACGCATACGGCATTCAAAAAGAAGAGTTTAAAGCCTTGTGGCGACATCTAGTTTCAACAATTTTCTTATGGAGATTAATTGAGTATGGCCTTCTTGACGCTTATCCAATAACTTCTCGTTATCGTGTGTTAATTTAGTTTAAGTAAAATAGTTATTATGATATAATCATTCATAGTTTACAATTCACTGAAATATGAAAAGAATTCCTAATTAAAAATTAAAATACAGTGCAAACACCAAAAAAGCGCTAAAACTATAGAAAAATGAGATGTGATATGTTATTTTGAGATGGCCATCAATAACATGTAAATCTCAACTTTTATGGATTGTCCAAAGGCCTTCAATAATGGATACATGTCTAAACACAATGGCAAGCTGTAAAAGATCCCAAAAATATTCTTTTTTTTGTAAAATGCGTAATAAAATAGAAGAGACAATTCTGAAGTGCAACTTGTCTCCCTTTAAACGAAAACCCAAAATTTAATCCGATTATTTGTTCACTGCATGGGTTAAAGGCAAAAATGATATTTAGAAAATAAAAAAAGAAATATTGCCTTATCTAAGAGATATTATAATGCTTTACAGAATATACAAGTGAATAAACGTCAGTGCAAAATACAAAAATACCAAGCTTCTAGGTTGTTTTTTCACTTGAATAAATGCAAAAAAGCTACATTTAAATTTTTCTTAACCAGTTCATACAGTATTGTACACAACCCGCAGTTCAAATGAACCATGGGTATATATAATAATTAAATGAAGCGCAGATTTTTGTGAGGAAACAATTGTATAAAAATACTCGTCCGTTAAATAGGTGTATAATAACAAAATTTTAATGCGGAGAACAGGTACCCATTCGATATAAACACACAAAGATTCAGATTTAAATGGTCAACGGTGAAAGGAACATCGACATTATAACGATAGATCTCTTCATATCATTAGTGAATAAGGCTGTGCTTGCATTGTTTCGTTTCTTATTGTTATGGGGAAGTCGGAATCGTTTAGTTTTCACGATATTGATAAAGATTCTAGTATGAATGATGTTCGAGGACATAGAAAAAGTGGTTGTTACGTAAGTACCGCCACTGGATTTGTACTGACGTTGCTAGCCGCCTGTCTGGCAGTTGGTGTCGGGATTATAGTACATTTCACAACTTCAGGATCGACTATCGATTGTAAATGCTCCTCCCCCGGGAATACGGGTGGGTCGTCGGATGGCCTTGGTGGTGCCACCACCCCATCCCCAACTACACAAAAACCTGTACTAGACCAGTGTAAGGATTTAGTTAATTCTGGAAATCAGGAAATTTGTAAGTAATCTTTATATTTTGGTTTATATTATTTGATATGATGTTATATTAATTATTTTATTATATATGAAAGGTAAAATACTTCAAATTTGAAAATGAAAAAGGAAAATGTGAAAATAAAAAAAAAAAAAACTTCTGATGCAAAATTCATTGGAAGTATTAAGCAGTTAAAATTAAAAGTTTTTTTTCCGGAACATCTTTTGTAGATTTCTCAGAAATGCAAAGATATGTTTTAGAAGGACATGTATTATAGTTAAAGTTCTAATTTAAAAATGATATTTGTTATTGTACATCATCGATCCCTATAAAGTTGGCATTTCAATAAGTATAGATTGAGTTTTTTTTTAAAAAAAAAAAAAAAGGTCCAGCAATACAGTTTAACATTAAGACGTAAGATCTTTACTAAACCTATAAGAATTTGGAATATAATTAAACCCCTTTGGAAAATGAACTCCAAACACCTTCTTTGACTTAACCCTGTATATCGTTCAATAGGACATATATATTATATATATGGATTTTTCGAATAGAGTGTGATTTTGAAAACCGGAGGGGGGTCAGCATTATAACCTTTAAAAGGTACAACAACAAAAGCAGGTTTCTCGTAAGTGTTAAGGCATTTTGAAAAAGAAGGTCCCGCCCCTGTTGGTCCGGCTGCTTCTTCAAACTTCCATGGATTAGCTTCCTAGCATTATTCTGTACTTCAAAATATCTCCATGCATATTTTTTCCATATTCAATTCTGTATTTTGAAATACAAAATTACCAATGTTGAATAAATATTGAAAGTTTTAGGTATGCTATATATAACCTCTCATCAGTAGAACTAAAACTGAAACATCTGAACATAGCAAAAGAAGCCCTCGAATCCAAACAAAGCTAAATTGGAATAAACAAATGCTGTTCCGCTAATTTTTCTGCTTTATGAAAACACGCAAGTCTACATTTAATTTGAATGACAAACCACATAGACAACAATTAATCGCTGACATAATATGCCTTATTAATTTCGTTAATTAGCTTCAGTAATTAGTTGTTTATTCTTTTATCAATTAACGATTTTTCTTTTGGCACGTTTATTTCATAATAACTTAGAACAGCACATGTTTTTTCAAGAATCGTATATCATATCTCAATTATAAGAGATCTTTAATGTAACTATTTGCCAGTATTCATCCTCGAGAAGTATATTTAATATATTACAATAGCCCTTTTCGAAAACCCATTCCGGATGGCCGTGGTTTCTTCTAAAATTAAAATTTACCATTCCTTCTGGTTCCCGGCTTCCGGGTAGTATGATGAAAACATCGCTAAAAAGTGCATCAGTTTCTGTCGAGGACAAATAGTTAAAGCTTTTATTTTTAGTTTTTATAACATAAAATGTGGAGCGTAAATACCTTAAGTACTTCTGACAGTCGTCGAAAGCAAATGCTTTGAGTTTAAGTATAGGGACCCCTTGCTCATTTTTACGTCGATGTGATGCACTACCCACAAAGGGGAATTATTATTATTTGACTAGTAGGCTGTTTTTTTTAATATGATCACTTTGATTTCTTATTTATGGTCAACACTTATGATTACTAGTACGTTGACAAATATTTTCAAATTATATGATTTTTAAGCTTGGAAATAATATGTGATCATGTAGATCTTGAATAAAACCATCCTTCCCAAATTTACGGACTCTCATTAGGGGGTTCTACCTCTTGGTGAAGAAACCAAGAAATCAATTTCGTTACTCCGTCTTCACTCGGAACGGTTAGGTATTTGTTCATCTCCCTAAACAAAGACTGGCGGAGAAACCAAACGGCTTATTTCTATAACGCGGCCGACCTCGGGGTCGAAATTAAATCTTATTGCTTTTAACAGCAGAAGGCCGTAATGGCACCTAATGAACTTTAATTTCGACTGCTATTTAGTGGATGGCTATACATGTATCTCATGGCCACACATTTCATATTTTTATATTGAAAGTAGAGTAAAACATGTAAAAGCCCTCAAACAAAATGTAAAGAAAAACCGAAAAAACGGTATATCTGATTAATTTTAATGAAATGCAGTGCATGGTTTATGTCAACTGACATGTTGATTTAATAATCCAGGGATCACCTGATAATGCATATATTTGGCATAATTAAGCTGTGTGAACTTCTGATCCGTAGTTAAAATATATGAATACCAGGGCGTACTTATGTATTATATCAGCCTTCAAATTTTCTCGATATGATCTTCTGTATTCTATTTTTACATAAAACATCGTCATGCAATATTAACCAATACTACAATGATCTTTTTATGTAATAAAGGTATACAAAAAGATTAAGGAAGAAAAGTAGACAGAGTATATATGGCTGTGTGGAAACTTGGGGATAGAACAGACGGAATGCTATTGATGCAGGAAAAGTTCGCTTAAATTTATTTTTTCCTTTTCCCTTTCTTTTTGTTTCTTTTTCTGTTCCAAAAGAAAGTTGCTTTTTATATGTGCCACTGAATGTCCAGGAAGTTGTTTTTTATATGTGCCACTGAATGTCCAGGAAGTTGCTTTTTATAAGTGCCACTGAAAGTCCAGGATATTAAAAACATGAAGATTCCTGTAGCAGTGAGCCTCATGTTAAACAGAAAAGTCCGTTGACTATACATTCAAGCATCCTTAAGTATCATAAGAAATCAACATCTATGAATAAATAAAGGTTGAGAAAATTCTTCAAGGGAGAAGGGTTTTGATAAAGCAAATAAATTGTTTGTAACCAGTCGCATGTCCGAAAATGTTTATTAATTATGTTGAACTATATACGCTTTTCCCCCTATTGGAGCCCTTTTCAGAGTTTATATTGATAAAAAAAGAAATTCAAAATACAATTTTACAAACTTTATAAGAACAGCTTTTTTATTGTGCACACAAAGCATACATTGTAGGCTCAAAAGTCCATTCAATTTAATATCTGAAATGGTCGTATCTGATTTGAGAGGATAGACTGAGTCTGTCTGAGGGGTCTCAAAATGCAAATTTGGGTGAAATTCATGTATTTTAGGAACAGTTTTACATTTTTAAGAGTTGGGATCGGTTAAGGCTTTTGATGGGTTATATTTTTGCAAAACGTGTTAGAAGAGTCTTGGGGCAGCTAATTTGGAATTTGAGGGGCTACTGAACTAGAATCGAACTACCACCTTTTTCAGAAATCTTTCACAATGGTCAAATTGATAGGAATAACAAACTTAAATATTGCAGCTAGACTTGCCACACATCTCCGTGTAATAGTGTGACCTTAAATATTTAGTTTTTGCCACGAAAGTAAGCATTAACCATCTATACTTGTATGCTGTTTGATAGGAAACAAGTATTGATAGAAATTAATGCATTTCACTGATTATTCATGTTTTATATAGGGAGTTGAGGCAAATCTAATATTGCAGCCATATAAACTTTTAACAGATGAACTGGTCGTCTCCGAGATTGGAAGCCATAAACATGTGCATTTTGCTTGCGATTCGTGTGTAATTACTCAGTTCTTTCTATCTAGGAGTTCGTACAAATTTTCTGCTTATCTTGTAGTTTAACTAGATGATCGAATGTTTACAAATTGTATATATACTTGGTAATTATTAGTGCAAATTACAAAAAATGGCCAATTTGTTATTGTTTCCGTAGTTTGTATTGATTTCAGAAGTAAAATTTTGTGCAGTCGGTTGTAAAGTCCGTTTTAATGTCGTTTTTTTCACACCACTGTTCCTAGTAAGGAAGGTGAGTATTCACAAACATGTTTAACCCCGCTTCATACTTCTACATACGTTATGTGCCTGTCCAAAACAGGAACCTGTACATTCAGTGGATATCGTTGTTTTAATGTTTTTAAGTGTTACCTGTTCTACACTGTTTACTTAGTTGGCCTAAAGCACAGGTGCAGCACGCGTAACGTAATAATTTATTCGTATGAAATGACCGATAACGTTTTTGGTCAAAATATGCCGTGATTAAAGCCACAGCCATGGGGAACAGGAGGTGCCACTATTTTATCCGACCAAAATTTTCGGTCATTTTATTTTGCTATGGTAGGAAGTAACCTTTTTATTTGTGAAAGGAAATACCTCGAAAGAAAGAACAATTATTCAGCTTTTTGGCGAAGTAAACCATGTATTTGCATTCCTTTGCATTTCAATGCAGGATTCGAAACATAACCACCCTGTCGTGTTCAGCCATTTTTTGCAGTTCATTACCTTGTTAGTGTATGTAGTATATTTAGTATATTTTTATAACGCGTCCTGCACCTGTGGTGTATAGTTGACTATTTAAAAATCATCTCATTTTATATTAAGGGGTGTATGTGTCTATTATTGAAGGCCTTAGGGTAACTTATAGAAGTTTTTGATTTACACGTTTTGGATGGCTGCCTCATAGACAATCACTTCACATCTCCCTTTTCTATACAAATGGCTACGATAACATTAATAATATTATATCAAGAAAAATAAACTGACGATCACTTGATTTTGAGAAATTTGGGTGGTCGGGTGAGGTGGGACAGATAAATTTATTGCGGATAAGACGATTTTTCTGTACGAGAAATTTGCTAACTTTGTTGTTATTGCTTTCAGGGCGAAGGTCTAACTCTCCCAGATCATTAAAAAGAAATCCCAGCCAAATCACCAAAACTTCATATGATCCGTACCCATGTCCTGAGGTCCAGTGAATGTTAAATAAAAGTGTCTAGGATAATTTCAGTTGCTGTTCGGTTGTAGAATTGCAAGCATTAAATATTTAAATTTTACCTTGCTGTCTAAATATAAAAATAGGAGATGTGGCATGATTGTCCATGAGACAGCCACCCACCAAATGACAGTAGAATTACTTCTACAGGTCCCATTATGGCCTTCAACAATGA
>JARWCS010346720.1:0-10849 GCA_034783895.1 Geukensia demissa | reverse complement strand
ATATCTGTAATAGAAGTTACTATGTTTGAAAAATTGAAATGATTGGGCCTCAAATATTGGCTCCAATGGTCAGGGAAGTAAATTTAGAACTTGTAAGCTTTTTAATACAGAAGATTACCAATGTTGTATAAATAATTAAATATGGTGAATTTTGATATGCCATACGTACATTTCAAGAAGTAACCTTTCATTAGTAGCATTAGAATTAAAATAAGTTATACTGCAATCAATTATTTATGCAAAACTGTTTTAAATATTGCAAGAAAATCTCATTAAAAGTGCTATTATGCAGAATTAAGGAATCAGATATCAATACTTGACCTATCAGAAGCGAGAGCAATTTTCCGTTATAGATTTCTATCAACGCGGAATAAAAGTAGAAAGATTTTGGGAAATCACGTAAAATTTTTGAAAAACAAAGTAAAATTATGAAAAACAACATTTATAATAAAAAATTAAAAACATTCTTTTTCACATATGTTAAAATCGGGTACTATTGGAAATACTGCTCAAGTACTCACTATAAACGAATATGAAATATGGGATAAGGAGACCGATTTTAAGTTTTTATAATCCAACAACTGTAGAATAAAATCAATTATTAGAATTTTTTTATACTTTTATTAAAACGATATCCCATATAAAATATCGCTGTGTTATTTCGTTGCATTCGGGGAAGTGGCATGCTCGTAAGATTTACATGAAACGAGACCATAAACTTTTACGATTCAAGAGACGAAAAAAAGCCTAAGTATTATTCCTTCAAATATAACCAAATTTTGAAATCTGTCGGTCGCCATCATGATTTGGTTGACCGGTACGAAATATCAATTTCACAAATGGACTGTCGTGAGAACAAATCCGTTGATATACCGGTTGTGAATAATATCGAATTTGACTACACACCAGCTTTTTCTACTGAGTAACACGACGGATTCCACTAGTGGAGAAGGAGTTGCTTACCCTTCCAGATCACCTGAACTCACCCTGGTTTTTGTAGGGTTCGTGTTACTTAAGTTTTAGTTTTCACTGTAGTGTTGTGTGTTCTAGGTTTGTCTTTCGTTTCATTTTGTTGGTCATGGTCTTGTCTGTTCCCTGTATTAACTATTTCTGTCTGCCCCGTTGATATATTCAAATTCCTTTTAAGTGCGTGCATTAAAATTCTTAACGAAACCGACGTTCCAATTCTATGGTTTAACCCATAGGATTGCCATTAGTGCGTTGCATATTTTGAAGGAGACCCACTTACACCTCGTGTCGACCAAATAAATCATCGTACTGAACTTATTTTTTTGATTAACTGATATTTACGGACATGACCACAGACCAGTTTGAAGAATGTCATAATGACTCGAAATCGAATCTCATTAGACCAGAGTCATTTGTGGCTACTGAAAAAGACTAAATCTTTTGCCCATACCCTACTTGTTTTCTGTTGACAATCATAAGTTATTGCATTTGCCTTTAAGTCATACCTACCACTTTGGTATTTTATATTGTTTGACTTATTTTCGTCTATAATATGCATGAAATATTAAACAACCAGACGGCAATAGCAAGAATGAATTTCGAATATATATCAAAAATGGAATCAAAATACCAATAGTTATTTACCTCAGACTAGTGTCACAACCTAAAATATCGTTTACTTGTTTACATCAGCTAATAGTACGATTTCAGTTATGATGTACGTATAATGTCTCTGATAGCTGCTACAGTGTTTCATCAATTGATTTTTCTGTCAGTAAAAGTACTTTTTACAGAATTGAACCTTGGGATGGGTTTTAATTTATTACTTCAGCAAATAATCATAAATAAAAAAACATCTGTTGGAACTTCTAGAAAAATACTTTGTATGTGCTAATTCCATCAAGAATGTTTTTGCAACGATGAAAGTAAACATAATAAACACCTCACAACAATGCAGATCATGTATGATAACTGCTAGCCTCAAACTTAATAAGAACCAGTAAGTGATAAAGAATATACAAAATTACCAATGTTGAATTAATAAGGAGAATGTTTATATGCTATATGTACAATATATCCAATTAATATTGGACATGAAAGTAAATTCTCGGAAGTACTATAAAATGTATATGTAATAAAAATTTGCCTAATTTACTTTACCATACGATTTAACATTGCGTGCTAACCATCTTAGCTTTTGACAGGAATGCTCAAGTTTGACCTAGGTCAATACTTCATTGATTTGCACAAAGTTCGTTCAATCCGATCAGCTTATGAGTATTCGACTTAAACATGATAACGCCATCCGGTAAGCATATTTGCATTGGAAAAAGCAATCTCTAGTCATTGCGCATTGTATATTTTTGTGTATTATTGAGTTTTTCCTCCAGACCTCGCACAAAATCTCTGTTGAAAATCAAAAATCAAAACGTTGCTGCAAATTGAAATAATTAATGCCTATCGGCTGCACTTAATTCATTCAAATGGACATAATTTCATTTTACCCGTAAAACCTCTACCAATTTTTGCGCTTTCACAATATCTTGTTTTCTTTTACTATTAATGATATTTTTACACCCAAACCGGTCGGACGTGTTTTCATTTATATTGTAGCTTAAGAGAACCAGGTTTATTCTCAACTGTGTTTAAAATTTGAATTGGCGGTCTGTCAGAAACAGCCATGCAGTACTTTTTCGAGGTCGGTACATTTTGTTGTCTCGTGTTTTGTTTGTTTTTTTTTTTTTTTATTGTCTCCGGACTTAAACAGTTTAATCTTATGCAGTTTGTTGTTTAGTTTTTATGCGGTTTTGTCACGCCACTGTCCCTAGTTAGGTGGAGGGTTGAGTACTCACAAACATGTTTAACCCCGCCACATACTTAATGTGCCTTTCCCATGCCAGTAACATATAACCCAGTGGATGCCGTTGTTTTAAGTGTTACTCTATTTAATTATTTGGTCGATAGTTATTGCATTTGAAATCATCACATTTTATTTTGGGGGTCTTTTAAGGCGTGCCATATGGTGTGTATATGTGTCCACTACTACTCTCCTTATTCTATACTATTACTATCCCGTGAGTGTACAATAAATTAAATGTTAAAACATCGCCATATTCATCACCCAATACAAACCTAAATGGAAAAACGGACACCATGGTACAAAGGTTAAAAAGGTATACAGTATGTATTAACTACTTTTTAGAAGTGTCATTTCAAAAACTATAATGAAAACTGCAAAAATTTCAGGCGAACATTTTGATTGTATACTCTACCAAAAAAGAAAAGCAACGGTGGAAATGCAAAATATAGAATTCCATTGTTTTCGTAAGTTAAGGTTTGTTAAAACAGGTGGCAATTTTTACATAATATTTTTTGAAAATGCGCGTAACTGTACAAAGTTTAGAGAATTTTTTTTTTTTAATTACGAAGCCAAGTAGACTGCTAGTCATAGAGAGATATAATTTCAAATCGATCTTATCCAAACAGGTTCCAATTTCAATTTTGGAAACTAGTATTTTCTTGTTAATGACTTTATTATATGGATAAATTTAATGCAATGATTTTTTTAATATTATTCAAAGATGTCGCGGATGCATTTCTTTTGGAACATATGTGCCCATTTGGGAAACAGTGAAATTGTGGTGCATTTTTGTAACCGTCGTTTGTTTATGTCATTATATTGGTTGTCGGTCTTCTGGGTAAGTAGTTGCTTCATTACAGCAATGTCGAAATGGAGAACGACTTAAGGGGACAGGGAAGACCCGGGGTCGGGTCTACCCGCACAAGTTGGGGGTTATGAGTACTGGGTTAAAATTTAAAATTTTGCGGTGATCAATGCCTACCACCGCAAACAGGGAATATTAGAAGTGGAGGGAGAGGGGTACTGAGGGTCCCGGAATCGCGACCCGCCTGATTATTTAGCCCTCAGGGACCAGAAATATGGGGAACCAGGGAAACTCTTGTCCCTTACAGGGGTAGCAGGATCCTGGAGGGGGATGTGTGGGGCTACTGGAGTGGGACCAGTTGGCTGCAGGAGGGTAATGTGTCGGGCATTTATACCGGGTATTCACCCGCCCTAAATGGGGCGTGGGAAAACCAACATTGAGATGTAACTGGACCCCACATTAGGAACACGCCAATAAAGACTGGTTGTGACCCAAGAATTGACCTCGGGGGAACCCATGAATAGGGTAACATGCAGACAGACGTAAGATAACAGCGGTGAAATTTCACTCTATGACCCTTCCTTGGGGCAACCTAGCGTTGAGGGTCAGGTGCCGTACCATACAAAATTTCCACACTCTTATCAGGTTGCTGATTTAGACAGTGAGTTACAGAATGTGCCCAGATCCTTGAAATACAATGGGAAAACTGACTGGCGGGCATTTTACAACAAATTCTCTAGATGGGCACAGGTTTGTGAGTAGGGACCACAGGAATGTAAAAACAAGTTATGCTGGAGCCAGGATGGCAAAGCCAGTGAGTACTTTGCCCTAATTGCATACAGGGATAAGGAAATAGAGTTGAGAGAACTGGTCCAGAAACTGGATAAACGTTTCGGATTTATGGAGCTCCAAGAGACTGCCCACTTGAAATTCCAAAATGCTAGACAAAGCCCGGATGAAACCCTCAAAGATTGGGCCGACACGGTCTTATCCCTTGCAATGTGGGCTTTTCGGGAGCTCCCCGAGGACCACATATCAGCAGGCCATACGTATTCAACAAGGAAGCGGGTATTAATGCTTCCAACATGAAGCCCAGCACTGTGGAACAAGCTTTCGATACTATCAAGTGGCATATACATAACCAAAATGCCATTTACGGGAATCAGAATCGCCGTGATGTAAGAATTATCCAGGGCTCAGCCAATACAGAAGAAACCCCAGCGGTATGCAGGGCGGCTAGCCCTATCCCCCCTTGGCGTAGTGACATGAAAGCTTTAGAAAATAAGGTCCAGGATCAAGTAGCAGGAATGGAGGCACAGTTGATGGGAGAAATCCGGAAGCTGGTAGTATCTTGTGAGGGTTCGCGAATATCTGCTGGGGGCTGCCCGGGTCGACTGCAGCCAAGGTAATCCGGTAAATAGGGTCACCCATAATAAGGATAACCCATTAGGGAATCAAAGTCAAAAGTTTGTGAATCCAAAGGAAATGGGTTCAAATGTGTCTCGACGTTAAACGACAACGAGTCGATTCAAGAGGCCTGAATTCGACCATTCCTCCGAAAAACGACCTCCAGTTCATCTGTGACTCCGATGACAACTATTTGGATTCTGATGTAGAGGATTCTAACTTTACTGACATTGAGCCTGTCCTGACAGCCACGCCCCGGCATTCGCCTTTCATGGAATTTCTGGGAGGGTTTCAGAGTTCGATATTGAGGTCGACAAGTTTGATCAAAACCTTTCTGTGATATCAGATGACCAAGAGCCCGCAGCGGAAAATTCAGAGTCCCTTTATTTTTCCTTTAACTACCTTAAATTCCAAGTTCCCGGAAACTGTACGGCCGGACACGCAAAGATTTCCTAATGACATGGGGGACCTGGGTCTCATTAAGTTATTTTTTGGTAGGAAATGGGAGCTACAAAATGGTTCAATCGGGTTTGGGGGTGCTTAGGGGGATAGATCGCAGTGTTTGAAGGAGGAAAGGCCCAGCGAAGGTGGCATGTAAAAGGAAATTCCCCATGACAGTGTGTGTCATTTGGGTTCTTTAAGTGGTTTGACAGGGACCAATGCAAAGGGGGTGGCATTACCATGGTGTAATGTTTGACAGGCGGTGTGGGGGATTATCCCTCTATTGTACTGCAGCTCGAGGATGACTCGATAGACTGTGGGAATTTGGGGCTAGAAATGCACACCTGGCCCTAGGACCTGGGATCCCGAGCAGTCGAGGACCCAGGACCCATGTTACAGAGGCAAAATGAGAACGTGTTTCACAACTTGTGGCATTGGGATCCAGAGGCAAACCATATTACTGATTGCCCTATTCACTGGTACCTTGGTCCTGGGTACACCTTGCCTTGGGACCCAGGCTTACATCTAAAATTCAGTCTTTAATCCCTGAACAGGGAAGTACCAATTTATAAAGTGAGGATGGGAATGGGAATGTGGGACCCAGGAGGGTATACATTTGTTAAGTCTGAACAAAGATTGTTGGTCTCACGGAGTTGGGAATCATGGTCAGAGAAAGTTAGGGCCTGGCAAGGCCTATCTCCAGCCGTGTCGACCCTGAGTTGGGTCGCCCCGGCATATGGGATCCCGGAGGTATATTCAATTGTGGTTTGAGCAGAACTACTGATACTAGAACCTGGGGTAACAGCGAAGTCGGAATGTGGGATCCGGGAGGTTGTACCACAGCCGGGTGGATCCATGGGTGAGGAGTCGCCCGGGGGTTCTGTTTAATTAAAAATTGCCAAGCTGCAAGTGTTCCCGACGTTGTAAATAGTTCTGTAAATATGTTGTCTTTTTAGGCTTTTGTAATCAGGTTTTTGTTTTTCGACGATGGATCCAGCAATGGTGAAGACAGATGTAGACAGATATGGCGCCATGGGATGAGGATGCACTACTATATCGCCTGGGTCCGACCCGTTTCAAGACTGCCACTGGGTTTTAGGGCCCAATCCACGACCCGACAGGGCCCTCTTTTAGAAATGGGGGGAGTGTAGTAGTGTTCGGTAATAGTCGGACCCGATCGGCAGTAATCCAATGATGCATCTTCGTCTTTTCGCCATGCCTTGATACCTCCAGACAATCCAAGTATATCCAGGCCATCGAGACGAGCATTCATCTTGCCTAGCTGTGGAGATATTAGGTTAGACCACTCGCAGCATTACAACAGTATGAAGATCAAGATTCACATTTGAATAAAACTAACCACAATTAAGAGTTCGAGCTGTAACAGAAACGTTTGGAGGTAGAAAATGCAATATGTTGATAATAATTACTATAAATTGGAAATTCTTATGCGCATTGTATTAATAAATGGCATTTATAAGTCAGCAGTTTAAAGAAGTGTTGCGTCATTATGAGTAAAGGGACGGAATCGTAACCCTCTTGAGAGAGTATCGGGCACAGGGTTAAATAATATCACACTCTTTATAGGAGAATATCCCATATTCTTATTTCCGTCCTTTTCTAACAATATTTTTATTTTTATGGCATAACTTAGCAATGGGATTGGACACATGTTATCCTAACTCCCTACAAATATATACAAAGAAATCAATGGCAACAGAAAAAATATATAACAGATAACATCTTTCACATCTGTAGGTAACTATATAAATTGTAGTGAAAAAAGAACAATGCTAAGTGGGAGTGATATGTAGTAAAAGGTTGTAGACTTGCTGAGTGGATTCGTATTTATTATATATACAATTATAATGTAATGGCTACCGTCCTGAATATGGATGAAATATTGCCCGCTGGACGTTAAACAGCTATTTATCATATTTTAACCAAAGCGAACCCAATTCATTATTCCTACATGATAAAAGGTGATACATTGGATATCTACATGTTCTCCCAAACAACTCAGAAAATTTGTCGTTTCCTTTCAAATTTATCTTTTTATTTTTAGCTTTACGAATGTTTTTTTTAACGAGAATAGATTCATTTTATGGCAATTATTATACATCATAATTTTGTGAGGTATGACCAGAATGACAACCATACTGGTAAATACACACAAAAATGAAAAGTTAGTCTGGCTTGTTGAGTCTTTTGAATAAATCTTTGCTCTATCTTAAACAATGTAATTCTTAAATATGTTATCATTGTGTTGCCTAAAGGATGTCCCATTAGCATTAAACCTGCATAAAGAGATTCAATTCAATTCTTAACCGTCAGTTAATTGCTTAAAAGAAAATTACAGTTGCAAGAATTGACAAATTAAGAGTCCAATCCTTTCAAATAGATTTAATTTTGTTTGAAAATTGCTAAAATCATTTCAATAAAAGTCATTAAGGGTTGCATTTAATTATATCATTGCGCTTTAAGAAAAATATGTTTGCTTACAAAATAGAGCTGTAAATTCTATCTTGGTATGAACTCGATAAAATATAAGAAAAAATCTCAGACATATTTTTTAAGATCATTATTAACAGAAACAATATTGGAATTGTAATCTTCTTATTGAATGATGATAGGTACCGACTTTAGTGCAAGCGAACCTTAAAGCACCATATTGCTGCCCAGAGTGTTGTGTATATTTCGAATTCTACGGACATGATATGGTCATTGGTGACATTAAGTGTTTGAGCGTGGGATATATAAATCAACGTACCGTAGTACTGCTAGTCGCGGCCTTTCCGCGACTTAATCGATAGATAGTTCCATGTAGATGTCAATGCGAACTTTATTGATAAATTTCAGTTACTAAATGTAAAACAGCTTTCTCTGCAGGCTGAGTATAAAGTATAACTTTAACCTAATTGAACAAAGTACATCTTTTAATTGTTGTAACAGAAATAGTGATTTGATGACAAAATCGTATAACTTTTGTCTGAAAGTCCTCGTAGAGTTGTGTGTGAAAGAAGAACAATAACTATTATACAATTTAAACGGACGTGTGGGTCACTGGTATTTGAGGTTCTTGATAAATTGGTGAAGTTTAAGGCGAATTACAGGCAAAATACTCCCAAAATCAAGTTTGATTAGAATATTACAGAGAAATAAAACACATTGGTTATAGTAATGAAAGATCAGGTAGTGTGATATTTTAGGAAATAACGAGAAAACGATTGTGGGCTTGATGTAATTTGGTAACTTAATCATGCATTATAGAAAACATATGATATTTTCAAATTTGAAATATCATTTTATGATTTTGGACAAATTACGAAAAAAAAACAATTTAAATTTCGCTAGGACTATGGTTCTATCGTTGGTTTCCCCATAATCCCTGGCAGATGAGTTTTTATTCAGTGGTTAATAGAAGCCTTGAGTGGAACGTTCAGAGGAGTAAAAATGTAATTTTTGCAATCCTCGTGTTATAATTCAATATACACAGCATGTTTTATGTAATATTTGCAGCAGGGAGTGCAAGTTATTTACGTCCTACAGTCAGTTTTTTACCACTGAAACTATCAATATTCATTGTGTATAGGAAGGCTCGGAATGGATTCAGAAGCGTGGATGTAATAAACCCAGTGTAGAAACCCACGCGAGAGATCAAAAGTGCATAGTCCAAAGAGACAAGACAAATTTAAAACAAACTAAAAGATAAAAAAGTACAAGTATCATTTTTTTCACATTTTACCTGTGGAGACGTACATTAATTGTATGACTACTAACGAAATACACACAATAATCGATAAAAGGGTCATAAAAGGCAAAACTAAGAAATGTGTCAGCATAAAATGCAATGTTTAAAAATAAATGCAGAACATGTATATGTATGTAGTTGTCAGACCCCTAAACTTAGTTTCTAAAAAGAACGAGTATGCGAATTTATTAGATAAAAATTATTATTCCATTTATAATGGAAATTAAGAACTACATGTAGCGTACATTCACTAAATCCCGTGATTTCTTGTATAAAACTCAGGTTCATACACTACAGTTACTTTGCGGATGTATAGGCGGAAGTCGTCATAAAATATCGGGAATCGTGAAGCTGCATGTTTGGAACAGCTTTAGTTGTAGACTTTCATGAGAAAGACCACTGTGACAGCTAAAAATAACAAATGTTTGAATAAGTTTGGAATTGTCTTTGGTTGCTTCCATAGCTTAATGGGCGTTTTTGTTCAAACTTATATAAGTAGAATCAATATCATCATATTTATATGTAAAAGTTTACTTTTTGCTCATTAATTAACCAACAATTTTCGTACGAATAAGACATGACATTAAAGAACTCCAACACTATGCAATTATATCTCTCACCAGAAACATCTGAACCCTTTGATTTAATTTGGATTATTTAATGAAGTTGAGTTCAGAATGGCAATGAAGATAATAAAAGGTAATTTATTTGGCAGCATCATAAATATATATATTTAGCTCTTTTGTCCGAAATGAGCTATGGTCGTCACTTAACATCCGTCGCCCAAATTAATATAAAAAGTGAACCGATTGAAAAAATGTGGTGGAGTGTGGAAGTAACTAAAAATATCAAACATTACAAAATATTTTTAAAGTCTTTCCACAAGAGCCCTTGGCCAATTGGATCCAAACTTTAGAATGTTGTTTTGGTTGTCCTTAATCAAAATTATATCGAGCATCTCGCCAACCTCCATGATGTCTGCTTATACCAGACACAGAAAAAATGTCAAACTATAGAAAAAAACTTACCACATGGCAAGAAAACTTAGGTGAAATGTTCCTTTGTTTTCCACATTTGCAACTGTATGACCTCTTTCTCCACGTTAGATGCATCCACAGTCGATGGGAACCCGTGGGAAACTACTTGTCGAGTTGGGTCCAAGCCTTAGTAAAATTATCTAGTGATAGTTCTTTTTTAGAATTGAATCCAATAATCATGACCCCAAAGCAAGACGGTTACAACAGCCAAACCTATGATTTTAAAGGAACCTATGGTACATTTTACATACATCTTAATCGCAACTGCTTGGAAATTGAATTAAGTTAAGTTGGAAGATTCACAGCGATTCCCTATTCCGGCATTACCAACACAACTAAGGCGGTCACCTCAGTTTTTGCTCATTAATTAAAACATAAATTTACACATGAATAACACATGAAATAAAAGAACATCAACACTGTGTAATTATATCCCCTCATCAGTAAAAACATCGTATCCTTTGATTTAATTTAGATTCTTTAATGAAGTTGAGCTTAGAATGACAATGAATCAAAAGTGCTAAAAGATTTTGTTGCCAGATATTTCCTCGAAATCTTTTAGCACTTTTGACCGAAGT